>RJWJ010036132.1:0-16247 GCA_004363605.1 Indri indri
ATGATAAACTTACCTTAGAATTTAGAAGTTAACCTTTGAAAGACTTTGTAACCTTTGCTCACTTAGACAGAATTTGTTAAAGAATCTGTAGAAGCCTTCCGTAGAAGCCTTTTGAAAATCTGTTAACCTGAGAGGAACTACCTGCTGTTATGTAAACCTGTTGCCCCTGGCAATCATTCACTATTTCCTATAAGTTACCTTGTAAGACTTCATTGGGGCTGTTTTTGGAGACCGACGGAGAGGTCCGAAGCCCCCTGAGCTACCCGCTTTGCCTATAACCTTTATAAACTTATAAAACTATATCTTTGTCTCAGCGTATTCTTTTATTTCTTCCATTTTCCATTTTCCTCTATTATTTTCTTATCCCTTGCAACTCTACCAAAGGGACCTGGCTTTTTGCGGGGAGCACTGGCCACGTTCCCCGCATTTTGTTTTCTCTTGGTTTTGGTTCCCTGCAAATTTTAGATTTTTTTTTCCCTATTTCTGTTAAAAATGTCATTGGCCTTTTGACAGGCATTGCATTGAATCTGTAGATTGCTTTGGGTAGTATGGTCATTTTAACAACATTAATTCTTTCAATCCATGAGCTCAGGATATCTTTCTATTTTGTTTTCTCTTCTTAAATTCCTTTCATCAGTGTTTTTTAGTTTTCCTTGTAGTGGTTTTTACATTCTTTTAAAAATTTATTCCTAGGTATTTTTGTTTTGTAGTTATTGTAATCGAGATTGCTCTCCTGTTGATTTTTTTTTTTTCCAGCTAGTTCATTATCAGTGTACAGGAAATACTGATTTTTATTTGTTAATTTTGTATCTTGTAACTTTACTGTATTTGTGTATCAGTTCAAAGAGTTTTTTGGGTGCAGTCTTTAGGTTTTTCTAAATATAAGATCATGTTGTTTGCAAAGAGAGACAGTTAGACTTCCTTTTTTCCAATTTGGATGTTTTCCCCTTACCCGATTGCTCTGGACAGGACTTCTAGTAGTATGTTGAATAGGAGTAGTGAAAGTGGGCATCTTTGTCTTGTTCCAGTTCTTTGAGGAACAGCTTTCAGCTTTTCATCATTCACTATGATGCTAACTGTGGGTTTGTCATATATAGCCTTTGTTGTGTTTAGGTATATTTCTCCTATACCTAATTTTTTGTAAGTGTTTGTCACAAAAAGATGTTGAATTTTATCCCATGCTTTTTCTGCTTCTCCTGAGAGGATAATATGGTTTTTGTACTTTATTCTGTTACTGTGATATATCACGTTTATTGATTTGTGTATGCTTACCCATCCTTACATCCCTGGGATAATTTCCACTTGAACACGTTGTATTATCTTTTTGATGTGCTGTCGGATTCATCTTGCTAGTATTTTGTTGAGGATTTTTACATTTATGCTTATTAGGGATATTGGGCTATAGTTTTCTTTTTTTTGTCATATCCTTGGCTGGTTTTGGAATTAGGGTAATGCTGGCATTGTAGAATGAATTAGGGAGAATTCTCTCCCTTCAATTTTTTGGAACAGTTTGGGAATTGATGTTAAGACTTATTTTAAAGTATGATAGAATTTGGCAGTGAAGCCATACAGTCCTGGTCTGTTCTTTGTTGGGAGACTTTTTATTGCTGATTCAATCTCATTATTGTTATTGGTTTGTTCGGGTTTTCTATTTCTTCCTGATTAAATATTGGTAGGTTGCACGTGGCTAGGAATGTATCTATTTATTTCCTATAGGTTTTCCAATTTGTTAGTATATAGTTTATAATAGCCCCTGAATATCTGTTGTACTTCTGTGGTATCAGTTATAATATCTTTTTTTTTCTTTTCCGATTTTGTTTATTTGGGTGTATTCTCTTTTCCTTTGTTGGTTTCAGTAGTGGTTTATCAATTTTATTTAACTTTTCAAAAAACTAACTTTTCATTTTGTTGATCCTTTATATTGTTTTTTAGTCTCTATTTCATTTATCTCTGCTCTGATCTTTATTATTTCTTATTTTCTACCTATTTTGGGTTTGGTTCTTGTTTTTCTAGTTCCTTGAGGTCCATGATGAAATTGTTTATTTGATATCCTTATTTTTTGATATAGGCATTTATTGCTCTAAACTTGCCTCTTAGCACTGCTTTTGCTATATCCCAAAGGTTTTGGTATTTTTATTTGTTTCAAGAAGGTTTTATTTTTTTCTTAATTTCTTCATTGATCTAGTGGTCATTCAAGAATATTTTGTTTAATTTCCATATAATTGTACAGTTCCCAAAATTCCTCATTTGATATCTAGTTTAATTCTATTGCAATGTGAGAACATACTTGATATGATTTTGATTTTTTAAAATTTGGTGAGATTTGTTTTGTGGCCTTACATATGGTCTATCCTGGAGACTGTTTCATGTACTGATGAGAAAAATGTGTGTATTATGCAGATGTTGGATAAAATGTTCTGGTAATTTCTGTTAGGTCCCATTTGATCTATGTCGCAGTTTAAATCTGGTATTTCTTTGTTGATTCTCTGTCTAGATGATATTTTCAGTGCTGTAAGTGGGACGTTGAAGTCTCCACTGTCATTTTATTGGAGTCTATTAGAGTCACTAATATTAATTAGATAAATCTATTAATATGTTCTTTATATATCTGGGTCCTCCAGTGTTGGGTGTATATATATTTAGAATTATTATATCTTCTTGCTAAATTGATTCCTTTATCATTATATAATGTCCTTCTTTGCCTCTTTTTATTGGTTTTTAGTTAAAGTCTGTTTTATCTGATACAAATTTAGCTACCTCTGCTCACTTTTGGTTTATGTATTCATGGAATATCTTTATTCCATTCCTTTACTTTCAGCTTATATGTGTCTTTATAGGTGATGTCAGTTTTTAGTAGGCTGCATACAGTTGAGTCACTTTTTTAAAAATCTATTTAACCAGTCTTTATCTTTTAAGTGGACATTTCAGTTGGTTTGCATTTGAGGTTATTATTGATATGTGAGTACTTAATCCTTTCTTTTTGTTAATTTTTTTCTGGTTGTTTTATATTTGCTTTGTTCTTTTCTTTCTCTATTATTGTTTTTCATTGCTATTTGGTGTTTTTCTCTAGTGCTAACATTTGTGTCAGTCTTTTCTCTTCCTCATTTGTGTGTTTGCTCTACCAGTGAGTTTTATACTTTTGTGTGTTTTCCTGATGGTATTTATTATTCTTTCACCATCTGATATAGGAATCTCTTAAGCATTTCTTCTAGGGCCAGTTCAGTGGTCATGAGTTTCCTTAGTTTTTGCTTTTCTGGGAAAGTCTTTTTTTCTTTTTCATTTATGAAGGATAACTTTGCTGAATGTAGTATTCTTGGCTAACAGGTATTTTTTTTTCTTTCAGCACTTTGAATATATCATTTCATTCTCTCCTTTTCTGTAGGCTTTCTGCTGAGAAATATGCTGTTAAGTCTGATGTTGGTTCCCTTATATATGAATAGATGCTTTTCTCTTGCTGTTTTTATAATTCTCTCTTTATCTTTGACTTTTGACAGTTTGAATATGATGTGCTATGGAGAAGAGCTCCTTGGCTTGCATCTATTTAGGGATCTCTTAGTTTCTTGTGTCTGCATATCTAAATCTCTTGGTAGACTTGGGCAGATTTCAGCTATTATTTCATTAAGCATGGCTTCTATGCCTTTGTTTTTCTCTTCATTTCCTGGAACACCCAAAATTCAAATATTTGGTCACTTTATGGTGTTCCATATGTCAGATAAGTCAGGTAAGCTTTGCTCATTCTATTTGATTAATTTTTTTCTTCTTCTTCTTTTCTTTTTTTTTTTTGTGGTCTGATTGAGTTATTTCAAAAGTCCTGTCTTCAAGTTCTGAAAGTCTTGCCTGTGCATGATCTAGTCTGTTGTTGGATCTTTCAAAAGTATCTTTTATTTCATGTATCGAATTCTTCAATTTCAGGATTTCTGTCTGGTATTTTTATAATATCTGTCTCTGTGATTAATTTCTCATTCATAGCCTAAATTCTTTTTCTGGGGTATTTTTATTATTTCTCTGTGTTCTCTTATATCTCCCTGAGCACCTTTAATATAATTAGTTTGAATACTTTTTCTGGCATTTCATAAATTTCTTTTTTATTTGGATTTGTTGCTCGATAATTATTGTCTTCCCTGCAAGGTGCCATATTTCCTTGCTTCTTTATGTTCCTGTCTACTTCTGGTGATATCTGTGCATATGGTGTAATCGTCACTTCTTCCAGTTTTTACGGTTGGCATTCATAGGGGTAGACTTTTTCTTTAAAACGTGACGGTGATGGTTCGGATGGGTATTTTAGCTTTAATTCTGGGTTCATGCAGTAGTGCAGTCTCTGTATGATTTCTTTGGCTATAAACAGTGTCAGTACTGTCACAGAGTCATTAATGTCTTATGCTGCATTTGTTGGTGGAGGCTATGGTGAGGTTTTTCTGGGAATGGGGATGCCAGTTGGGCCAGACCTCAAACTCCAGTGGTGGCAGCAATGCAACAAACATGTCTGTTCTTGGGCCCTCAGGTGGCATACATGTGCTCCAGTGTTAGCAGGTCCAGGCAGGCTGATTTTTCGACTTCCAGGTGGTATGCTTAGGTGCCAGCAGTGGGCCAGACAGGTGCATGGGATCTTGGACATCTGTACAGCATCTGTGGTGTAGGTGATGTTAGTAGCATTGGCAGGACAGCCCTTGGGCTCCCAGGCAACACTTGATAATGTTAGCAGTGGCTGTGATGAGCTGGGAGGGCCAGTCTCCTGTCCCCTAGCTGGCAAGTAGAGGTGGGTGCTGAAGATGGTGGTAGTGGCAGGATGGGCCTCTCTGCAGGTCTCCAGGGGGAATATGCGTGGTTTCCAGCAGTGATAGTCTGGATTGGGTGATCTCCAGTCCCCTGAGTGTCATGCTTTGGTATTGAGGGGTGAGTGCCAGGCTGGTTGGTTCAGTGGTGTGCATGGGTGCGGGCTGTGATGGGCAGGGTGGGGCAACTCATAGCAGTGGGTAGGGAGAGCCCAATCTCAGGGTCCATGCAAGTGTGCAGTGGCTCTGCTTCTGGGGGGTGGAGTTTCTGTCAGTGGAAGCAGCCCCAGGTAGGTGGGCAGCTTTTAGGCTTTGGGGATCAGATACTTCAATCCAGTGTCAGTGTGCATGGAGAGCTTGTCCTCCTGCCACATTAGTGCACAATGGCCATACAGTTGCCAGCGGCCGGCTTGCTGTCAGTGGCAGATGGGCAGCTTTCAGGGTCTGGGGAGCCCACAATTTAGTCCCAGCAGCAGCAGCAGTGGTGTTGGCAGTGGATAGAGAGAACCTGTCCTCAGAACATGTGTCAGTATTCAGTGGCTGTGCAGCTGGTAGGGGTAGGGTTGCTATCAGGAGTCCCAGACAGGCAACTCTCAGGCTCTGGGCAGCATGCAATATGACTTTCTTTGTCCTGGGGATTGCCTCTATGGTGTTCTTTACCACCCTGTTTTCTGGAGTATATAACTCCATGTGGTCTAGAGTAGTAGGGACCCTGCAACACTGCTGGGTCCAGCCTGTGTTGCACCGCTGCAGCATTTTGAGGTTGAGGGGGTGGCAGTTGTACACTGGGAGTGTGGAGATACAAGTGCTGTTGGGCCCCAGGGTAGTATGCAGTCTCATGGGGGCTGGGTTCTCTACACAGCACTGTGGTTTAGTTGCTTAGGTCTCAGGGGATGTCTAGGACCCAATGTAAGTTCCCTCTCTGGAGGAAGCCATTTCACTGTCTCCAAGCAGCTCCCTATGTTAGTCCCAGGGTCTACTTTGGTTGAGGGCCTCTCCCATGGCTAGGATTGCAGTAGTCTGTGGTGTGACTACTAGTCTGTGGTGGGAATGTAGACCACTGGGTGTCACTCACTTATTCCCTACATTGCAGAATCTCTCTAGGCTCTCAGCTACCCTAGCCAGGCAACCTGCCTTGTTTCCCTCTCCTTCCTTCCCTTAGGTGTTTCCTGTCACTTCTCTGTTGAATTCCAGTGTTCTCTCCTAGGTGATCTGTTCAAAGTATGATCGTCTTCTCGCTATTTTGGTTCATCTTCCTGGAGGAGCCAAGGGTCCAGTGCCTCTAGTCAGCCATCTTTAATAGCCCCCACAATATTTGAGCTTTTTAGCTTATAAAAGCAGCAATTTCATATGATTCAACTTATTATAATTGACATATAAAAGTAATATATATATATTTAGGTATAACAACATACTTTATATATATTATATAACTGTATGAAATGTAAAATAAGTATATTATATAAATATAAATGTATAAACTATAAATATATTCAACCTAATATATCTAAATTTGATTTATAAAATATGTGATATACAATCTGTAATAATATTGAAATTCAAGTTATACACCAAGTATATATATGATAATGGCCCATAGTAAATATACATATGTCATATATGTAATATGTATACTATAAACATATATTTTATACTATTACATAAATTAATATATATGAAAACACAGTATCGTATATTAGAATAGTTCATAATCCCCCTTCACTGTCCTGAAGTGAAATTTATAAGTAATATGATTTACCTATGCCTCAAATTTCAAAACACAATTTAATGACCTAACTTTAATATAAATATGAAATAAAAGTAATTTATATTTATATAATGTTTATAATCATATGTAAATTCTTGAGAAGTACAGTAGAAGAATAACAAAATAACTATATAATTAATATAAGTAGTAGCAGTAGTAATAGGAAGGACTTACTGAGCACCCTCTGTATGCCAGGCACTGTTGTGAGAACTTGTAGGTGTGTGTACATCTCTACATACACTCTTAGATTTCAGGTCACTGGAGCACACAAGAGCCCTCAGTTAACTGGCCTTTATTCCCACCTGCATACCCTCCCCTTGTAAGTTAAACTTTAAGTCACTGAAATTTTTTAATAAGATACTTATCTATGCATGTAAAAGTTTAAATGTAGAATGGAATAGAGGTTACCTTGGGGCACAGGTTTGAGATGAGAATGGAACCCTGTGTGCTGGATAAAGGGAACATTAGTGATAACTGCAATGTTTTATTTCTTTAATAAAACAAAGCTACTGAAAGGGAATTAGAAAAAAGCATTAATTTGGATGGTAAAATCATGGGAAATTGTAATATTCATTTTAGTTCCCTGTTAACTTCACAATTAAAAAGAAGATCACCAGGGGAAATTTTTCTAGTGTGTACATATCCAGTTTTTTTTCTTGAGTGTAGGCCTCAAAAACCGTCAGATAATCCATTTTATTTGTGCAGCTGTATACTATTTTTATCACCTTGACATTAGGGTCCAGGATGATGACCTCATAGGCCTGACAGATCTTCAGTCAATCCATAAGGATTTTATTCTGTTCACAATTCTCTACTTACTATGGCAGAAAAGTGGATTCAGATGTTTTGGAAAAGATTTGCAACAATCCAATAGTTAATTTCCAGCTAATGTGAAAATTAGTTAACCAAAGCAGTTAACTCCACTATTACTTAATTGTGTAATACTTAATTGTGTGAGTTCTCACAGTCTGAGAATATATGCAATTGGCCCTCTGTATCCTCAGGTTCTGCATCCACAAATTCAGCTAACTGCAGATCTGCAGATTAAAAATATTTGGAAAAAAAAAAGGAACACTACAACAATAAAAATAATACAAGATAACAACTCTTTACATAGCATTTTACATTGTCTTCAGCATTATGCATATAATCTAGAGATAACTTAGACTATACAGGAGGATGTATGTAGGTTATATTCAAATACTATGCCATTTTTTATCTGGGACTTAAGCATCTGAATATTTTGGTATCTTCAGCGGGGAGGCAGTCCTGAAACCAATCCCCTACAGATACTGAGGGATGATTATAAACCTATATTCAGTAAGGCCTACTAATTGTCTGATGTCTGATTTGGGAGGTACTGAGGGGGGATGGAGGATTAATAAAAAAGAAAAAGAAAAACACAAGGAGCCTCTGAGTTTGACTAATGTACAAATCAATGTAGTAGGAAAATCAAGATGACACTTCTAACTTGAAACTTATATAAATTAATCTCAGGGCATGACTAGGATTTGGATGGGATATGCATGGATGTTGAGAGAAAGTTATGAGGGTGAAGACAGAAAGAGCTTAGTGGGCAAGGGCCCACAGCATATCTGCTTTCTGACAACATGGGCCTTGGTGAGCCAGGGAGGGAGAAGGGCAGCCTGTCTACAGTAGGGATTTTCCCCTAGAGAGTTGTGGACAGCTGCTTTGATAAGGGTAGGGATGATTTGGAAGGACTTGGGTGGTTGACTTGGTGATTTTGACGTTCTGGGCAGGAAATTGTGAGTTCTGTAATAGGGGAGTGGTAGAGAGATTATTTTGTTATTCCTATTTCTCATGATACTAGCTAATGGACAGGTGGCAGTCTTAGGTTAGTATGAACACATTTTGTACATTGGAGCTGATCCTCTAACATTTGTATTAGAGCTTGTATGCATCACTGCTCAGGTTGAAGAGCAGTGGGAAAAATCTTATGGCATCTTGTGGTATCTTTGACAAATACAAATAACTTTTGATTATCAGTAAATTTGTGAAACAATTATACATATATTTTAATCCCATGAAAATTTAATATGTGTTTATCGTGTATAATACATTGGGCCTTGTCCTAGGGATAGAGAGAAAATGAGAAACTCATTTAACTGGGAAGGAGCTGTGTAGGCAAACACATGCTAAGAGCAGCACAAGGGAAAGAATTCACAGGGGGCAGGGAAGTACAGTTTCAGAGAAGTGGCATTTGAAGCTTAGTTTTTTGAAAATTAATAGGATCTCAATAGACAACCAGAGAAGAGCAAGTATTCTAGTGAAAGGAACCGGAAGGCCAAAGGCAGAAGAGTGAATGGCCTATTCATGGAATGGTGAGTATTTGAGTAAAGTATGGGATGTGTGCATAGTTGTTGCTGGAGTTTGAAAAGACAGGCAGCCCTAGGTGAGTCAAGGGAGATAAACTTAAAGATTTACACACAGGAATCCACTGAAGGTTTTGAGCAGTAAAAGGATATGGCCATACAAATGATTCCTTTGGTAGCAGATTAAAGAACAGATTGGAATGCAAATTTTGAAATATCATTTAGAAAGATATTATAGTAACAAAACACAAAATCTGTAGCATGCTATGCACTAACAACAAACTATCAAAAAATAAAAAATAAGTTTAAAAACCTGTTTACAGTAGCATCAAAAAATATTTAAGAATACATTTAACCGGGGAGCTTAAAGATATGTGCACCATGCACTATCAAACATTGATAAAAGAAGTTTAAGAAAATACATATAAATGGGAAGATATCCCATTTTAATCAATTGGAATAATTAATATTTTTAAAATGTCTATACTACCCAAAGAAATCTACAGATTCATTACACAATTCCCATCAAAATTCCTGTGCCATTTTTCACAGAAATAGGATAAATTATCCTAAAATTTATATGAAACCACAAAAGATCCCAAATAGCCAAAACAAATAAGCAAAAGGAATAAAGCTGGAGATATATCATTACCTGATCTCACAGTATACTACAAAGCTACAGTAGTTAGAACAGCATGGTATTAGCATTAGAACAACATCTAGAACAATGGAACAGATTAGAGAACCTTGAAATAAGTCCAAACATTTACAGTCAACTGATCTTTGACAAAGGTGCCAAGAACCCACCATGGGAAAAAAACAATTTCTTTATTCAGTGTGATGTCGGCTGTGGGTTTGTTGTACTGAATAGGGAAAAGTTTAAAGTATTCCCATTCAGAACTGGAAAAAGACAAGGATGCCCACTGTCACCACTTCTATTCAACATAGTGCTGGAAGTCCTACCCAGTGCAATCAGGCAATAGAAGGAAATTAAGGGTATCTAAGTTGGGAAAGAGGAAGTCAAACTATCGCTTTTTGGTGATGATATGATCTTATATCTAGAAAACTCCAAATATTCTACCTAGAGACTCCTGGAATTGATAAATAAATTCACCAAAGTCTCAGGCTACAAAATCAGTGTATACGAATCAGTAGCAATCCTATACACCAACAACAGTCAAGCTGAGAATCAAATCAAAGACTCAGTACCTTTCACAATAGTTACAAAGAAAATACAATACCTAGGAATATGTTTAACCAAGGAGGTGAAAGATCTCTATAAAGAGAATTACGAATCACTGCGGAGTGAAATTGCAGATGATGTAAACAAATGAAAAAACATACCATGCTCCTGGATCAGCAGAATCAACATGTTAAAATGTCCATACTACCCAAAGTGATTTACAGATTCAATGCAATCCCCACCGAAATACTAATGTCATTTTTCAGAGATCTAGAAAAAATAACTCTATGCTTCGTTTGGAACCAGAAAAGAGCTGGAATAGCCAAAGCAACCTTATGCAAAAGTAACAAGTGTGGAGACATGACTTTACCAGACTTTAAACTATTCTACAAGGCTATAGTTATTAAAACAGCATGATACTGGCACAAAAATAGAGACATAGACCAATGGAACAGAAGAGAGAACGCAGATATAAAATCATCCACATATTGCCATCTGTTAATGACAAAGTAAACAACAATATTCACTGGGGGGAAGAATCCCTATTCAATAAATCATGCTGGGAAAATTGGATAGCCACATGGAGATGAATGAAAGAGGATCCATATCTGTCACCACTCACAAAAATTAATTCCAGATGGATAACAGGCTTAAATCTAAGACAGGTAACCATAAGAATTCTACAAGAATTCACAGCATTATTCATAACAGATAAGATACGGCACCAACCTGTGTCCATCAACAAATGAATGGATAAAAAAATGTGTGTGCGTATATATTTATATATAAATGTACAATGGAATACTTTTCAGCCTTTAAAAATTAGGAAATCCCATCATTTGTGACAACATGAATGATCCTGGAGGACATTATATTATGTGAAATAAGCCAAGCACAGAAAGACATAACTGCTTGATAACATTTGTACGTGGGATCTAGGAAAGCCGAACTTACAGTAGCAGAGAATAGAATGATGGTTATCAGGGGTGAGAGTGGGAAATGGGCAATTGCTGGATAAAGGGTACAAAGTTTTAGTCAAACAGAAGGAATAAGTTCAAGAGATCTATTGTATAGCATGCTGAGTGTAGTTAATGATAATGTATTGTATACTCGCAAACTGCTAAGAGAGTAGATTTTAAATGTTCTCGCCACAAAAAATGATAATTATGTGAGGTGATGGATATGTTAATTACTTGATTTAATCATTTTACAATGTATAGATATATCAAAACATGTTATATACCATAAATATATACAATTTTTATTTGTTAATTAAAACTTCAAAAAGCTGAAAGAAAGAATATTAAAATAGTCCACGCAATATGTGAGAAGGCTCTACACTTCCGTATCTATGAAGATAGATAGGAAGGTGACAGATTTTCATAACTTTTCAGAAATGGCAAGGCTTAATGTCATGGGAGGAATAGGGGAAGGTCAATGGGAAGGGTATGGCAAGATTCAGAGATGATTCCCAATGTTTTTGTCTGGGAGGACTGCAAACATGGGAGGCATAGCAGATTTGGGAGGGGAAAGAAGCTCACTGCCAAGCATCCTGGATTTGAGGGGGTAACAGAAAGGCTGCTTGAGGGTTGGTGGGCAGTGCCAATATCCTGTCTCCCCCAGTTACAGTTGCATTAACATCACTTCATCTGAGAAGAGCTCCTGGCTAATGGCTAATTCCCAAGGAGACTTATCAGGCCTCAGGTGATCAGGAGTTGAGGAGTTGGTTGTAATTCCTCACTGTGGCTTCACCTCCAGAATGTAACTGGGCTCATTCATTGGGTAAAGATCTAAAGAATGATTTTGACAAAGCATCACACAGATCCTATAATGAGAGGGAAATGAAGATGGTTGTCAGCCCATTATTAAGCCTAATAGCTAGGTTGAAATGAGATGAAGGACTTCATTTAGGCATTACTTTTCCATTGACAAGTAGTAGGGGGTGAAAGTGTGAAAAGGAAGCATATAATCCAATTTTTAAAATATGTAAAAGTACTTTTAAAAACCGAAAGCAATAACCATTCATTGTAGAGATGGGGAAGTATAAATTGATGGACACTGATACACAGACGAAATTTTAAAAATCAGTATTTTTTTTCTGTTGATTGAAGAACAGCTTTGTCCATATTTTAGGGTGCGAGCAAGGAGGCACAGGTCCAGCAGCAGGGGCTTAGGCCATTCATTTTTGAGAGAATTTTACTTGATTGTGCCTGTGGGGGTACCCACTTGAGGCAGACAGAGTTCACTGTGGTGGGTATAAATACATAGAAACTTGTGTTTGTAAGGTGGGGAGTCTGAGGCAGAAATAGAAGAAATTCCACTCCCACATTAAAATATTAAGAACAGGGAGCATAACATTGTATTCCGTAAGTATAATGCAAAATACATAGATGGATGTGAATCAGATAAAATTTATCTCAAGTTTAGATCTGATCTTTGGAGTTTACATCAAGAGCATTAATTATTTATCATTCATTAATCTGTAAATACTGTATGTAATTCATAGATAAATAATTGGCATACATTATTTGATGGTTAGTACCCCCACGATGGTCATTATTTTGGGATGTAATATCACTCAGCTGGAAAAGGTCTACTCTACTGGACGGTCATGAACTCTGTGGAATACATGTGACAATTCGGATAGAACCAAGCAAATTTATATCTTTTATTGGCTCACGAGCTGGGACGAGGAGAAGTATAGGAAGTAGTATACAGAACACACAGTGAATGACGTTATAGATTCTGGAGTCTGTTACCCGGGTTGGGGTCTGAAGTCTGCCACCACTTCAGTAAACTTGAGAAAGTGACTTAAAATCTCTGAGCTTTTCTTTCCTCATGAGTAACATGGGAATAATAAGAGTCCCTCCCCACCAATGTTGACATGATAATGGAATGAGAAAAATGTGTGCAAAACAGCTAGCATAGTGTTTAGTTGTTCTGTACTAAGGGCTCAACGAATACCCATAGCTGCTGCTGTTACACCTTTTTGTTCTGGGTCATTCACCCCGTGTATGTATGTAGCCTGATTCCCTAGTTTCAGCAAGATTTCCGCTGCAATCTCACATTTAGCTTCCTTTGTCACCTACAATGGTGCATCCCCAACACTTTGCTGTGATCTCTCCCCAGCAACCAGAGGTTCATCAGTAATAAATCCTTAGGTTTAGAGGTTAGGAAATGTAATTACTACGCAAAAACTTGGACAGCTCTCCCTCTAGTGGTCATTTAGTGAATTACCCCCAACAATTGCCCTGTTGACTGTCAAACAGAAGAAAGAGCTGGTGGTAATAGTGAATGACGTTTAGTTGACATAGTTAAAACATCTGGTTTTACTAATGAATTTGTTAATCACAGCCACATAATAAACTACTATGGGGCACATCTCAGGCAAAGAACTTAAATAGAAAGAAATGTCATTAAAGTGTCTGGAGCTTGAATATTTTCTCATGTGCTAATTAGCCATTTTACTTAACAGGATTTTCAATTTGGGCCAAAGTTGTGGAATCAGCAATTCTATACATAGCTTTATATCCTATCCCCCAATAAGAAATTGTGATGATCATAACCATCAGACTCTAATTTTACTTCACACCATATTCTTTTTTCCCTAAAATAATATAATTATTGTTGATTATAAACTCTTCTTACGGGAATCTATAAACTGTAAGGCTTTGTTCTTACAGCAGGTAGGTATGGCCAGACTTTCTCCCTGGTTGTATTGAAGAGCAAGTGGGAGGCTTATGTATAAAGAGACTAAATGGCTTTGCATGTGTCACCCATGGCACTTCGCAGGGGACTGCACTAGTTTTTACCCCTAGGTATCTCCTGCTCGCAAAATAAATTGCATGCATGCTGGCATGTCCCTTTATATTCTCCTTTTTTAAATCTTGGTGTCAAACTCCCTAAGCATATACTCGTTTTGCGAATTGGAATGAAAATGATTAAAGTAGAGACGTGGGTTTTAAAGAAGTGGTTTCCTTCACTCCATTACAATTGTTTTGGAGAGCTCAGATATTAAAGCATTTCTGCCACCAGTATTAAACCAAAAGTAATAACTTTGTGATCTTTATAGAAATCTAAATGAAGGGAGTAGAGATGAGAATCTTAAAACCACAATTGTTCTTTAAATACTTGAATCGCCATTCATAAGACTTAAGAGTGAACAGAGAAAGGATAATGTAGAAATAGGAGGTATTTTCAAATGGAGGGACAGAAATATTTATAACTATGCTAAGTGATTGTGAAGCAGAGGGCAGGCAGACATGAACTCACTTAAACTTTCAATGGGTTTGCTCTGTAGCCAGCTTCGGTCCAACTGCAGAATTTCCCTATTTGGCGGGAAAAATGTCTCCCTTCCTGCAGTGCCTCCATTCACACTTGTGCCTGGTCAGTGAGACCCAGTTATAAAACCACTTGTGGGAGAAGCCAGTCTATCTGGAAACACTTTTCTCAGGAGCCCTGTGGGGAGCTTGCTTATACAGATGCCACTGGAGTTATGACCAGAATAGGGCTGGTTAGCTCCATGGATTGGAGGCCTGTGCTGATAAGGTTGGCACCCTCTGTGGGTTACTCAGCTCCACTATGTCCCCAACTTGGCTGTAGCCTGAATTTTTGTCAGCTGCATCACAGATCTATTCATTCAGTTATTTGCCAAATAATCTATGGAGAGTCAGCAGCAAGAGGCTATGAAGATATGGCATGTTATTGCAACCTCCTCATGACAGAAATGTCACTTGTGTTCATAACTTTTTAGAGCACTTGTTGAATTTGATTGTAGGTGAACTTTTACCTCTTCTTGCCTTTTTGTGACCCTCTGACACCTCTTGTTCTTTTCTCTTAATCTCAAGATGTTCAATGCCTTCATCCTTGTTTGTCACTTGTCTTTTCAGGCCTCTTACCTCATTCTATACTTCTTAGTTGCTTCACTGATCCCAAGTCTAAAAATAAATGTGCTATATCCTATTCTATTCCCTCTTATTCCACTCTTGGATTGCTAAGTATGGCAATGCAATAAAAATAAACCATACCACCTTGTTGGAATCTAGTAGTGGTCAAATATTCCTTAGATGACAGGCTACAATGCCTTAGCTTCTGGGAATGGATTTCTAAGGGTAAAAGTTTCACGTAGGAAAATATTTGGTGTCAGGTGGGCCTTCGTGGATTCTTGGTATCATGCCTTCAGGCTATTTTATGGGAAAATTCTCTCAGGTTTGTTCAAATACCTTATATCGTAACCTTGTACTGTAAATACTAAGGGAAAAGAATAAAGGGGATGACGTTTAGAAATTATTTTTCCCATTATTGCATTTCTGTTCTCTGGCTACCTTGTAACTTACTAAATATTCCCTCTCTGATACCTGAAGCAAGGGACAGAAGAAAAGGGACCATAAATATATTAAGTCCATTAAGTTCTCAAATGGCTCTTACAAGGAAATGAATTCTCAGTGTATGATAAAGCTAATTGTAATGGCAATTACATGTCCTAAACTGCCATTGAGCGTGCCAGTTGTGACTCAGGGACAGATATTTTGATTATCTTCAGTACCAACCATGTCCCATCACTAATGGACCAAACTAGATTGTTAACTTTGTAAAGGTGTAGATTACGTAACAGATCATTTAGAGGAGGCAACTAAATGGATTTAGGGAGCAAATGAGACAAAATGTTCTAAAAATTTATTTCTATCAAGTAGGTAATGTTACAGCTTTAGGCTATTTTGCCAAGTCAAATTTGTTAATTTAGAAACACTCGCTGTGCGTCTTTGGCTTAGGGGAAAATAAAAACTGAAATATTAAAGAGTTTTTTTTTATTATCCCCATGTTTTCTTTGTTTCTATTAATCAACCTTTAAAATAAAGTTATGAGAAAATATATGGTTTCTACCAAGTATTTATGTCCTTACATCTCAGTTGTGTTAATGTATGGGAACAGTATCACAGGTAATACATAAATAGTAATAATATAAAATACATTTAAAAATGATAAAATAATGAATATTAAAATTGCATTTAATCTAGAGTTATATCACTAATAATTTACCATGACCCAGAAAGTTGGACTAATGCAAATTTTCCTTCTCCCCATTGTTGATAGTTATGAGAGTGACAATAATAGGTAAAGAAGAAAGGAGTGAATAAAAAAAGACCCCCAAGGAATAACAAGTGATCAGTACATATTTAGTCGAATCTACT
>RJWJ010036133.1:0-16247 GCA_004363605.1 Indri indri
AAAAAAAAAAAAAAAAAAAAAAAAAAAAAAAAAAAAAAAAAAAAAAAAAAAAAAAAAAAAAAAAAAAAAAAAAAAAAAAAAAAAAAAAAAAAAAAAAAAAAAAAAAAAAAAAAAAGAAAGAAAGAAAGAAAAAGAAAAAAGAAAAAATTAAAGGCACAAAAGAAATGGACCAAGAAAAAGGAATTATGGACTCTGACAGAAACAGAGGTACTTTGGGCGAAACAACTTCAGAGCTTTTAATTTTCTATCCTCAAAGAAATTTAAGAGAATATTCCATCCACAGAAAAGCAAACAGTTACTATAGGAAAACAACAGTTAAATAATTGTGACTGCCTAACTATTTAAAATGTAATAGAAGTGTCAGAAGATGAAGTCACAAAAACCTCCTAGAATGAAGAGTAAAAAATGACAAATATGTTAGAAAATTTAAGAGATGTAGAAAACTGGTCCAGGAAGTCCAATATCTACAAAAGAGAAGTTCCAGGATAAAGAACACGGAGGTGTTGAAATTATTAAAGATAAAATGAAAGAAAATACCCTGATCTGAAGAAAGACATCTTTGGACTGAACAGGCCACCAAATGTGGACAAAAATGAATGAGAAACACGCACACTTGAACACATCCTCGTAAGATGTTAGAAACATCACGGCTGAAGAGGAAATCTTGAACGTGTACAGAAATAAAACCATTTTTCTACAAAGGAATAGGTGAGGCTGGCATCAGACATCACATCAGCCACCCCAGTGTTAGCGGCAGGGTTGTGCCCTCCAAGCACTGAGGAGAAATGACTTTAACCTAAAATCCTGTATCCAGCAAAACTACAAAGCAAATTTGAGGACAAAACAGAGACATCTGCAGACAGTGCAAGCGTAAGAAAGTTAACCTCCTCTGCACTTGTTCTTTAAAATCTGCTCGCGGGGCAAAGAAGGTATTTGAAAGAAAGGAAGAAATGCCCTGCGCCTAAAAAGCAGTGGGCCCAAATTACATCACTCAATGAAGAGAATGAATGAGGCCTGGGGTGGCCTCAGAGAGGTAGTAAACGCTGTGTGTTTTCTCTGTCAACAGCAAAAAAATTAAAGACAAACAGAAACGCCAAAACAAGCAACCCCCAAAGCTGTAAAGAAAGCAGGATCCAGACATGAACAAATTCTAGACTCTGACCTGACTCTGAGTGACTAAGGGAGCTCAGGAAAAGAAAACTCAACACACCTGGACCTTTGAATCCGTCTCCTTCAGTGGCTCAGATTAAATGACTTAGAGTTACATGTCCCTTTCTACGGGCCCAACTTGCCTAATATGCACTTAACCGTAGCCTTATAGCCAGGTATATTGGTGCTCTATTTTGCTGTTGTTGTCGTCTCAAGATAGAATCTCGCTCTGTCACCCTCACTCTGTCACTCAGGCTGGAGTTTAGCAGCGTCATCATAGCTCACTGCGACCTCAAGCTCCTGGGATCAAGCGATCCGCCTGCCTCAGCTTCCTGAGTATCTGGGACTACAGGCGTGCGCTGCTACGCCTGGCTACTTTTTTACTTTTTGTAGAGATTGGGGTCTCGAACTCCTGGCCTCAAGTGATCCTCCTGCCTGAGCCTCCCAAAGTGCTAGGATTATAGGTGTCAGCCACCATGCCAAGCCCTAGTTCTCAATTTTTACAGTCCACCTATGTGATATTGTGGTTTATAATAAGAAATACACCTTTGGTCTTTATCTCAGGTTCCTGGCATAGAGCTCCTAAAACCTTTGTCATTTCCTAAGTGATAGCAGTGCTAGGAGCATCTTTTGTTCTAATATTTGGTCTTCGATCCCTTGGAATTTCCTGGGTGATGGGAACATCTTTTGTTCTAGTGAGGCGACTCTCTGTGGGGCTCCTGGACGGGGTCTGGTCACCAGAAAAACCAAGCCATGATTAGAAGCTTGGAAATTTCCGCCCCACACTCCCTCCTCTGGGACCAGCAGAGGGGCTGGAAACTGAGTTAATCATCAATCGTGCTTATGTGATGAAGCCTCCATAAAAACTCGCAATGCAGGGGGCGGAGAACTCCCAGGTTGAACATATCCACATGCCCGGAGTATGACACACCCCAGTTCCACGGGGACAGAAACTCCTGAACTTGGTGCTTTTCTGGAACTCACCCTATGTACCTCCGTATCTGGCTGCTCTCCTGTATCGTTTAGCATATCCTTTAAATAACAGGCGAGCATAGTGTTTCCCTGAGTTGCCTGAGACATTCCAGTAAACGATCTATCGGGAGTCGTGGCATCATCTACTTTACAGCTGGTCAGTCAGAAGTTTCCAGAGACCTGGACTTATGATTGGCACCTGAAGCAGGGATCAGTCTTGTGGGACTAAGCCCTTAACCTGTGGGTTCTGACACTAACTCCAGGTAGATTGTATCAGAATTTAATTAAATCACGGGGCACCCAGCTGGTGTTAGAGACCTGGCTGGTGTGGAAAAAACCCACACATCTGATCACACAGGAGTTCTGTGTTGAGAGAATACTGGAAGAAAACTGTCTGTTTTTTCCTAATGTTCAACCTACAATGCAAGAAACTTATCAATGTAGTTTATAAGACACAATATATATGTTTATAAACTACAATGTGTAAAAAATAATTTCTAGGGGTGGGGAAATGGAGGGGGGAAGAACTTTACTAGAGGAAAATGTGGAGGTGCTCAGGTCCTCATCTTAGGAAGGGAGGAGTCAGGAGATGTTGTCCAGGTCCCTGGAACTACAAGGACACGCATCATGGGCAGTGGTTCTCAACGGGGGGTGATTTTGCCCCCAGGTGACATCTGGCAAATTCCTGGTTGTCACAACTGGGGTGAGTGTGTATGCTACTGGCATCTAGCGGGTGAAAGCCAGGGACACTGCTTGGGAGGCCAAGGCAGGAGGATCCCTTGAGGCCAGGAGTTCAAGACCAGCATGGGCAGCATATCCAGACCCCGTATCTAAAAATAAAAATAAAAAATGAGCCAGGCCTGATGGCGTGTGCCTGTAGTCCCAGCTACTGGGGAGGCTGAGGTAGGAGGATCACCTGAGGCTGTAGTGAGCTATGATGGCACCAATGCACTCCAGCCTGGGAGACAGAGTGAAACCCAGTCTCAAAAAAAAAAAATTAAAATTAAAAAATAGTTTTAGGCTGGGTGTGGTGGCTTATGCCTGAAATCCTAACATTCTGGGAGGCTGAGGCAGGAGGATCACTTGAGCTCAGGAGTTTGAGACCAGCTTGAGCAAGAGTGAGACCCTGTCTCTATTAGAAATAGAAAAATTAGCATAGCATGGTGGTGCACACCTGTAGTCCCAGCTACTTGGGAGGCTGAGACAGGAGGATTGCTTGAGCCCAGGAGTTTGAGGTTGCTGTGAGCTATGATGACACCACTGCATTCCAGCCTAGGCAACAGAGTGAGACTGTCTCAAAAAAAAAAAAAAAAACCTTTTAAAATTAGTGACTTTTTTATAAAATAATAATAATAAAGGGAGCCCCAAATCCCAGTAATCAGGATAAATAATATTTTAATGCAACATTTTAAAAAATAAAAATAAATGCAACAGAATCCACGATGAACATTTTCAATAAAGACAGGATCAAAATGACTGCTTTGTTTTTGCCTCAAACCCATATGGCTCAGTTCCACACGGATTGGCAGGCAGAGCTCTGCAATCCAGGTGTTCTGTGAGTCCCACTCTGCCAAACACTGCCATCTCACCTGACGAATGACAGTTTTTAGTGCAAAGCAAATCTTCTTGGAGACCATCACCCACCTCCTCTCATTTTAAGGCCTTTCCTCTGGTCATATAATTTATTACTCAAGTCTCTCCCACAGGAGAAAATTCCATTTCTCCTTTGCAAAGCCACTATTTTGCCATTAATGTGGGCTCTAATACATCAAACGTTGGGAATTGTAATTACAGTCTCCCAATTCTTCTTGTGAATTATAGAAACAGGATTTTTTTTCCTTTTAAACAATATCCAGATTCTAATGCCATAGGAACTTGTTTGTTCTGGCATTTGTGAAAACAGGGAAATATTATTTCTTTCCCTATAGATATTTCTCTTCCTATGACTCCTTCACAGAAATGACCCCAGCTACTGATTAGCATTCCAGTAACTGGGGTTTATTACTGGGAACACTGAACCTTAGGTGGCCGGAAACCACCTGAGCAATAATATAATCACCTCCTGACACCCCATTCCCAGAAATTTTAGCAAATAGAATTCAACAAGTGATTCATTGAACTTTTATACTTTCAACCTGACCTTGTCTTCTGGAGAGAGGACTTTTCCTGGCAAAACATGACTATAACCCCCCTTTTGACATTCATCTGCACTGAGCTTTTCTTCTCCACTCCAGTGCAGAAGGAATCTAGTCAAACAACAGCAGCAACAACAATAATAAGCATAAAGACAGCACCATTCATTGAGTGATTATGTGAGTGCCAGGCATGGAGTTATTCCCGTCACATTCATTAGCAGTTGAATCCTCAAACAACTTTATGGGGAGGTATTATTATGCCCATTTTATGATGATTACATTGAGGCTCAGAGAGGTTAAGTAACTTACCCAAGGTCACACAGCTAACCAGGGGAAGAATGGGATTCAAACCTGTGCCTCTTTGACTGCAGACCCTGAAGTTTGATTATCACCATCATCAACATCATTGTCATCAGAGGAAGTACAGAAGGATGAGAAGGAAGAGGAGGAGGAGAAGAACGCAGAGGTAACATTTATTGAGTATTTATAGTGCACCATATTTTCTTATTAGCTCTGATATCCAACCGTGGAGATGGGAGTTGTCAGCATACTCCCCATTCTACAGCCAAGGAAACCAAGGCCAGAAAGCTACAATAGCTCACACAGAGTCTCACAGTTAGGCCAGGGAAGCCCAGATTCCAACCCAAGCCCCAGGGCTTGCTCTCATCAGCACACTGTCTCGCCTCTCACTTCCCCAGAGTCCTTCTTTCGTCTAACGCAGGGGTCCCCAGCCTATGGTGAGTTGTATAATTGTTTCATTGTATATTACAGTGTAATGATAATAGAAACAAAGTGCACAATAAATGTAATGCACTGGAATCATCCCGAAACCATCCCCCTCCTCCCCAGTCGGTGGAAAAACTGTCTTCCACGAAATCAGTCCCTGGTGCCCAAAAGGCTGGGGACTGCTGCTGTAACAGATATTTATTGCGCATCTATTCTGTCCCTGCATCTGATGACAAGCAACAGGACAGCCTCAGTTTCTGTCCCTTCCTTCAAAGCACCCTGTCTTACCTGCTGTCAGTCCTGTAGAAAGATCCAGATGAGATTTATCTCTGCTCTGTGGTCCAAAGCCAGGGAGACAGACAGAGAATCCTCCTTTTGTTTTTTATACTAACCCGTAAGGCCCATCTTTTTCTGCTTCTCTGCTGTGTCCCCATGAACACAGTGTTGCCTGCTGCCTTGGTCACGCCACTGGGCTGGGTGCCACCCAGCTCCTGGGGAGAGGTTGTTTGCCCAGCTTATTGCAGTTTTATGCTACCCGGTTATCATCTCTTTCCTTGTCGGGCAATGAATAGCCAATGAATAAGCGGGTCTCACCTGATTAAAATGCAAATCAGTCTTCCACACTCAGCATCACAACCGGGGCTATGGCCTCTGTGCTCTGGGTACAAAGATCAAGGCCCAACTCAGGTCCCAAATTCTGCATTTCTTTCTTCCTGAACCCCTGCCCCTCCCTCTCATCAATATTCTTTTGGCATCAGCTCAATGAAAAAAGCAAAGTCCTTTCTAGAGGTTTTATTTGTTTATTGGACACCATTAGGAAGTAAGTAGATTTGTTCTATTTTTTTACCCCAGAGAAAGAAGTGGTGTGGGAAGAGACTACTTGAATTCATTTACCCAACAAAGCATTCTTCTGGAACAGGATGCTCCTCTAGACACCCATAGGCACCGGCCACTTTGTTCTGCAGATACATCCCCTGGGGCAACATTCTGACTGCACAGGTTTAACTCCATAATTATGATCACCAATGGCATATCCGTTCCAGGTATAAAAAACAGGCAGTGTGAAACCAGGCAACATTTCAAGACAGTGGACTTGGATTTAAATCCTGACTCTAGCACTCTAAGACTCTAATGCCTCCACCTGTCTGAGCCTCAGTTTCACTCCCCCCAAATCTGTAGATTGGGAACAATATACTCTACCTTCTCAGAGTGTTGATAGGGGCTACATGAGCTAACATTGGAGAAAGACTGGACTATTTTGCTGTTCAGGTTGTTTCTAGCCATCAAAGACTCAAGTTCCCAGAGACAAACACCAACCGGTGCAATGCTAATCCTCCACAAAGGGTTATTTCTGGGAAAGAGGCTTTGTATTCATGTAGAAAGAAAGAAAAAAGTAGACAATCCAGGGCTGGGTAAGATTTCTGTACTTTTTCGAATGCCAGAACAAACAAGAACATTTCCTATGGCATTTGAATCTGGGTGACTATCATTGAAAAGAAAAAAAGAAAGCCCCATTTCTATAATTCACAAGAAGAATTGGGGGCCTGCAGTTACTGTTCCCAATCTTTGATGTATTCGCACCCCCAATACATGCAAACCAGCATCTTTCCAAAGGAGAAATGGAACTTTCTCCTGTGGCAGAGATCTGAGTTATAAATTGTACTATCAGAGGAAACGAGAGGAGGTCAGTGGTGGTCTCCAAGAAGATAGTTTGGTTCTCCCCGGGGTGGAAGGACAGTACCTGGCAGCCTGTGACTCCAGGAGCACCTGGGTTGCAGGGCTCTGCCTGCCAATCAGCGTGGAACTGAGTCAAAAGGGCTTGAGGCAAGGACAAAGTAGTAATTTTGATCCTGTCGTAGCTGTAAGTCAGGACAGACAGCTGTCTGTTGAGGGGGCACTGTTCTGTGCATCATACGATGTTTGGCAGGATCCCCATTAAACGCCACTAGGACACCCCAACTCCACCCTACCTGCAAGTTACGACAACCAAAAACGACTTCGGGAATAGGCGAATATCCCTTCAGGAATAGGCAAAATTGTCCCTAGCCGGGAACCACTGCTATAAATGTTACAAAGTTCCATGAACTTTGGACAGTGTCTCCTGACTCCCCCTTGCATAAGACAAGGAAATGAGCACCTCACTATTTTCTCTAGGAGGGTTTTCTCCCCCTCCATTTCTCCCCTTCTAGAAACCATACCATATTTTTACATATTTCAGTTCATGACACATATATTCTGCCCTACAAACTATAGTTATGTGGTTCTTGCTTTGTCTGCAGGTGGGCTATAAATTGGCAATAGCGGTCACTTCTGGAGTGAGGAACTGGTGGCTGGGGACAGATACGAAGGGAGAGATTTTTCAATATTTGCTTAGTCATCCTTTGGATTTTATATCATGCGGCAGTGTAGCATTTTCAAAAAATAGGTTAAATCTTGAAAGTTTTCTCCTGTGAGTTGCATCCAGTTTGGACAGTATGATTCCATGTTTGTTAAAGACAAGCTAAAATAATCTCCATTACCATATCCAGGGGGAGGGGGAGAAACCTAGAGCAACATACATGAAATTTAAAACAAAGATTATCGCCAGGGGATGAATTAGCAGAGTTTTTCACCTTCTATGTAAATATTTTTATAAATAAAATTTTAAAATAACTTATACATTTATTATGTTTGTAATTGAATAAAACAATAGGAAGAATAAAAGAAAAAGAGCTATTTCCAAGTCACTGGGAGCCCCTAAAGTTTTAGAAGTGAGGGAGAACTTCTAGAAGCAGCAGACACTGGGAGCCCCAGACACAGGGAGCAGGAATCCTAGCTAGGGGCTGATGAGTGAATCCGGTGTGGAATTAGGGAGGTGTAAATTAAAATTAAAATGGAAAGAAATGCAAGAGGAGGATAGCTCTGTGTCACTGGGCAGGTTATTAATTTCCCCTGAGCCTGCCTCAGTTTCCCCAGCTGTAAAATAGAGATAATTATAACATATTAACATATAAATGGCCAGCATTTATCGTAACTTTGTTCTGATCACCATATATATGTTGCGTTTAATCCTCGCCGCGGCCCTATGAATTAGGTACTACTATAATCATCCCAGTTTACAGGTGAGTCATTTGAAGCACAGAAAGGTTAATTAATTAGGCCCAATGTCGCACAACTCGGAAGTGGCAGTGGCAGGATTTGAACCCAAGTTCTACAGATGACTAGACCTGGGGCTTAGCACAATGCCTGGCACGTAGTAAGCAGAACAGACGTTAGTGACTATGATTATATTAAAAGGCTAGTTTCCCTCCCTCCCACCAAGTGCCCATAATAAAGGACGCAGTGCCCTGAGAGGAGAGCAGTGTCCTTCCCATGCCATGCCAGCTTTACTGTCCCTAGAAACTGCCCTGGCTCTTTCAAGGGCTGCACTTGTCCTGTCAGAACACAAAACTCTCCAAGGATTTGACCAGTGGAGATTCCTGGAAGCCCGTCTAGATGAGAAGGGCTCGAGGGGGTGCTTTGTTCACTCCTCCTCAGAGAGTTCTACCTGCACGGCAACAGGTCCTATGGCCAGGAATGGAGAAAGGAGCCCCGAGCATCGACTAATAGGAACAATAATAGCTGTCATTGATTATGTGCCAGACACCGCACTAAATGCTTTCTAGACACAAATTCAGATTATCCCTCCAACAACCCCAGGAAGTCCTATTATTGTCCCTATTCTGAGGTTCTGGAAGGCAACTTGCCAAAGTCCCAGAGCTGGGCATCACTCAGAGATAATATTTGAACCCAGGTCTGGCTGGAATAACCACTCCACAACTGTCCTTCCCACCTGAAATCCTCCTTCCAAAGCCTCACCTGCCGCAGGCTGGAGTGAATTGAGGCAGAGAGGACATCGTGCCCTCTTTGTATAACAAGAGTAGCGGGTCCTCCAGACAGCCTCTCGGTGCCCTAGATGAAGAGTGTGAACATGGGGTGACAACCCGCTCTCTGCAGAGAGTACAAGAGGCTTCTCTGGAATTTCCCAGGGGGCAAACAGGGGCCTGGTTCTGTGGGAAGCTCTTTGTCACCTTGGCTCCTGCCATCCCACTCTTCCCTCCGCCTGCTCGAAGCGGACACACCTGCTGTGCCATCCCTGCTCTTGTAGCGGGCGGTCACAGCCTTTAATATAGCTAATGTTGATTGACTATCTGCTAAGTGCCAGGTGCCCTTCTGAGTGTTTCATCTTCACTTAATTCCCACAAAAACCATATGGGGTAGGTACCACTATTGTCCTCCTTTTACAGATAAGGAAACTGAGGCACGGAGGAATCAAATAACTGCCACGTTCACTCTGCCAGGAGGCGATGGACCTGCATGGTGCATCAAGACCACACGGACTTTACGATCAAATAGACATGGGTTCAAACGTTGATTCTTCTACTGACCACCCAGGTACCATGGGGCAAGTATCCAACCTCTCCGAACCTCAGTCTCCTCCTCAGTAGTCTGGGACGGGCAGGGGTTTCTGGAAGGATAAAAGGTAGTATGTGGTCCTTACTGATTCAGCAAGTATTTACAGAGCATCTACTGTGTGCCAGGCACTGGGGATGTGTCTACAAACAAAACAGGAGAAACAAATCCTTCTCTTCTGGCACACGCGTGCGCACACACACACACACACACACTAGTAGGGAAGCACTTATGTGTGTTAGCTCAGCCAGTCCTCACGACCCCATAGGATAGGTAGCAGTATTGTACCTGTTTCACAGGTAGGGAAAAGGGAGCCTCAGAAAGCAGCTGACCCAAGTTCAGCCTTCTGGGAAATGGTGGGACTTGGCTGGGACGTTCATGTCCCGTGTCTGGAGTTTGACTTCCTGGGTTCAAATCCTGCAGATTCCATTTAATTGCTGTGGGCAAGTTACTTTACTTGTCTTAGCCCACATCTTCTGTGGGTAAAATAGGGCCAGGAGACCCCATCTCAAGAGATTATCCCAGGGAAAATAACACCTAACATTTAGGAAACACTTTTGGGTCCTCAGCACATAGAAGGCTCACAGAACCCTTATAAGGGAAGTCCTATTTTTAGCTCTTTTTTACAGAAATGGAAACCGGAGCCCAGAGAGGGTAAGTAACTTGTCCAGAGGTGCACAGCGCACAAACACTGCGATTTCAAAGGCAGCCGCTCTGACCCACGTCGCCTACAGAAGAAAAGCTCACCGGGTCGGGCACGGTCGAATAAAAATCCGAGAAATGGTACGATTATTGTTTGCTTCTTGCAGCTGTGGGGCGGGCTGCAGGGGTCAGCGCTGCGGACTGTGAGCATTCCTCGGAAGCTTTCTTAACGCAGAGGACTAATCCACCGCTCCCCGATTCCCGCCGCGGGTGGCTCTCCCTCCATGCCGGTACCCCACTCCGCCTGCTCCCGCTCCCCCGCCACCGCTGCCGCACCTGGCCACCCCGCCCTTGCTCCGCTTTGGGGGCACGCCCTGCCTGGGCGGCCAGTTCCCCTCTTGGAACCAAGGTTGGGGCTCCGCCACCTTGCCCCTTCTCGGCTGACAGCCCCAGGGAGGGCCCGGGTCCCGGCCTCACCTCCGAGGCCGCGTTCGCCTGGCGCTCCGGCCGCCGCCGCCTGCGCTCGCCCGCCAGTCTCGTGGGCCACCGGGGTCCTGGGCAGCCCGCGGGCGGCGCACCCTGGCGCGGGAGCCGGACTTCCTGCCTGCAGGGCCGGTCGCTTTCTTCTGGGCACTGAGCCGAGTTCCTGAGCGCTAGGGTAGGACACCTGCTGGCATCCGAGACCTCTATTCACTGCCGAGTCTGCATTCATTCTTTCCACCCACAGAGCGAACCGAGCCCAGCGCGCACCAGATGCCGCGCGCCCGCCCGGGGGCTGCGGGCTCCCAGAGGACCCAGAAGGCGCGCGGGCTGGGGCTGCACGCTCCAAAACCATGGCCGCCAGCCACATCATCTAACGGTAAGAGAGATGATTGCCACCGATCATAAGATACATGCAAATCAAAACCACCATGAGATGTCACCTTAAATTTATTAGGATGCCCACTATCAAAAAAAACCACGTATATATGTTGGCGGGAATTTGGAGAAATTGTGCTCTGCTGGTGGGAATTGGTAAAATTGGTGCAGCCCTGTGGAAAACAGAATGAAGGTTCCTCAAAAAATTAAAAGTAGATTTTCCATGTGATTCACTTCTGGGTCTACATCCAAAAAAATTCAAAGCAGGTTCTCAAAATGATATTTGCACACCCATGCTCGTTGCAGCATTATTCACAATAGCAAGAGTTAGAAGCATGAAAATGTGGTTATAAAGTACAATGGAATATTTTGCAACCTTAGAAAAGAAGGAAATTCTGTTACATGCTACAAAATGAATGAATCTCGAGAATCTTATGTTTAGCCAAACTAGCTAGTCACAAAAGGACAGATAATGTATGATTCCACTCATATGAAGTATCTAAAGCAATCAAAATCATAGAAATCCCCAGTGCACGGAAGTTTACAAAACATCATACAAAGAGTAAGTAGAGCCAGGCCAGTAGCATGTTATTAGCATGTAATCAAATTTTATTTTATTTAATAAGCACTTATATAACCCTTATGTGTGGCAGGCACTTTATATATATATATATAATATTATATATGCCACTTATTAGATCCTCACTGCAGCCCAATGTGGCAGATCCTATTATGGTCCCTATTTTACAGATGAGGAGACTGAGGTACAGAGATTAAGTAATTTGCCTACCAGGGAGCTACTAGGGAGCTTGAGGCAGGAGGTTCGCTTGAGCTCAGGAGTTTGAAGCTGCAACAAGCTATGATTGCGCCACCACCCTCCAGCTTGGGTGACAGAGTGAGACCCCCCCTCTCTGTTTCAAAAAAAAAAAACAAACCAAAAAAATAGAAAGGTAATTGCCAAGGGCTTGAGGGAGGGGTGAGGGAGAATTAGTGTTTAATAAACATATTCATATTTCAGTTTTGCAAGATGAAAGAGTTCTAGAGTGTCGTTGCACAACAGTGTGAACATAACCTTACACTATTGAATTATACACTTAAACGTAAGTAAGGTGGTAAATTTAACGTGATGTATTTTTACCACAATTTTTAATTTGTCCTTATGGCATTACAGTGACCTCAATGTAATTGTGATTATTGTAACCAAGGAAGGGTACATGCTGCTGTAAGAATTCATAACCGAGGGGACTTCCTGGGTGTCAGGGAAGGTTTCCCTAAGGAAATGATGTTTCCAGGAGCATCTGGGTCAGAGTTAAATGGGGGAGGGGGGCTGGGGGGAGGTTTCACATGGCAAATCTAAATTTATTGCATATAGTGCAGTTCTCTGCCCAGTTGAACTTTTCTGCTTTGTGAATAGAATCAATGATAATGATGACAATGACAGCCAACATGTACTGAAAAATAATTCAATTAATTAATTATTTCATTTACATAGTAGTTAAGGGCAGGGGTTCTGAAGCCTCTGAAGAGGCTGCTTGAGTTTAAATTCCAGTTCTGCTGTATCCTTAACCAGCTTTTTTATCTTAGGCAAATTACTTAATCTCTGTGCCTCGGTCTCCTCATCTGTAAAATAGAGACCATAATAGCATCTGCCACACTGGGCTGTGGTGAGAATCTAATAAGTGGCATATATAATATTATATATATACAGTCTGCCATACATAAGGGTTATATAAGTGCTTATTAAATAAAATAAAATTGAATTACATGCTAATAACTATGCTGATCACTTTACATGCTATGATATATGCATATGATATATTGCAAAATGGCCACAAATTCCTACCGTCCCTGTAAGCATACCCTTTTGCGATGTGACTGTGCAAGATCAGAATCCATCACCCCACTTCAAAGCAGGATACATCCCAAATCTAACAAGGCTAAAATTGCCTCCTCTTCTAACCTGCTCTTCCACAATCTCCCCACCCACGAAATGGCAGCTCCATCCTTCCAGCTGGTTGCTTTGTTCAAAATCTTAGAGAAATCCTGATGCACCTCCTGTTGTTACTCCTCATATCTGCCCTGTCAGCATACCCTGGTGGTTCAATCTTCAAATTATGTCCAGAATTGAACCACTTACCAAGTCCACTGCCACCTCTTGGGTACAGTAATCAAGACGCGATTCAACCATGTCTTTATCTCAAGCACAAAGGTTATGTGTGCAACGATTAGATGCACAAACTGTGGAGTTTGGACAGAAAAGACTTTGAAACCTGCTTCTTGAATTTGCTGGCTGTGTGACATTGGGAAAGTTGCTAGCTCTGCCTGTGTCTCCATTTTCTCATTCATCCAAATAGGGATAATAATAGTACCTACCTCGTAGGGTGGGTTCTGAGCATTGGATGAAATAAGATCTGGAACGTCACAATTAGCTTGCTTAAAATTTTTTCTTTTTTTTTAGTGTAAGCATGTTTCTTTGGGTTCAATCAAGCATTTTTTGAGTGGCCCTGTTTCTTTCCAGATCTCTTCAGCTAAACTCATAGGAAAAGACGGGAAAATATGACACCATCTATTTCAAAGGTGGTGAGAACTAAGGCTTCTTGTCACAAATGGGATTTCACTCAGTGCTTTTGGGAAGAGAGTGGCTGTGAAAATTCCATTGCAACCAGAAGGCAGGCTCCTCAGAGGCAGAGTAGAGCTCTGGCCACTCCCTGGGGCACTCATTATAACCAAGACAATTTCATCGTGCCCCCTCCTGAGAGCATGGTGTTTACACACTGCAGAGACGCTTGCAACCGATACAAAGGGGGCCCCTGAGCCTCCGTGGGCGAGAGCTGTGCTCTGCGCCGGGCTGTAAGCCGCTCGCACCTGTTCACTTGCGCCCCCTTGTGGGCACTCTTTACCGAGGTAAAGTGGCAGAAAAGGATGCTAACCTAGACTACGGAAAGGGAACTAACCCAGACTAGGGAAAGGGAACTATCCTAGATTCAGCACTTCAGGCTAGTTGCCCAACTGGCACTTGCCATCATTGCTGGCGAATAAAAGAGCTGCGGTCTTTACAGCAACATTTCATCCATCAGCATGTACCAGAGCTTTAGGGTAGGTCGGGGAAAGCATTGGAAGCTGAGGAAAACATTTTGCCAAAGGGTTTAGGCAAACCACCAAAATGGGTAGAACAAACAAACAAACAAATGAACAAATGCTGGAGGCCAGGAGTTTGAGACCAGCCTGGGTGACATAGTGAGACCCTGTCTCTACAAAAAAAGTTTAAAAATTAGCCAGGCGTGGTGGTGCATGGCTATAGTCCCAGCTACTTGGGAGGCTGAGGTGGGAGGATCACCTGAGCCCAGGAGTTTGAGGTTACAGTGAGCTATGATTGTGTCACCACACCCTAGCCTGGACAACAGAGTGAGGCTCTATCCAAAAAAAAAAAAAAAAAAAAAAAAAAACAAAGCCAAAAAAAGTAAACAACAGCAAACTCAAATTATCCATGAAGATTCAGAGAAGCAAAGACATTGGTTATTTATTTTGCTATAAATGAATAAAATGATGTCCATGTGTCTATTGGTATGTGGGCATTACATACATATATATATATACATATATAAATATTTTGTTTCTGCCCTCAGTTCCTGGCACAGAGCTCCTAGAACCCTTGTAATTTCCTGAGTGATAAGGGTGATAGGAACATCTTTTATTATAATATTCAGTCTTAGTTCCTGGTTCCTGACACAAGTTTTAAGACCTTTGGTATCTCCAGTGATAAGAACTGGTGGCTGAGGTCCCTAGACAGTGTCAGGATGGTGGCCAGTTGCCAGAGGAACCAAAGATGTGATTAGAGAGTTGCAACTTTCAACCTCACCCTTGACCTCTGGAGAGAAGAGAAGGGCTGGAGATTGACTTCAATCACCAATGGCTAATGATTTTAATCAATCATGCCTATGTAATGGAACCTCCACAAAAACCCTAAACAGCAGTGTTTGGAGAGCTTCCGGGTTAGGGAGCATGTGAGGTGCTTCTAGGGTGGTGCTCCCAGAGAGGGCATGGAAGCTCCACGCCCCTTCCGCATACCTCACTCCGTGCCGAGCATCTCTTCATCTGCCTGTTCCTTTGTGTCCTTTATAAAAAACCAGTATATGTAATTAAAGTGTTTCCCTGAGCTTTGTGGGCTATTATAATAAATAATCAAACACAAAGAGGACATCATGGAAACTGCCAATCTGTAGCCAAGTTGGGCAAGAGGTTGTGTGTCCCCTGAGGACTCACCACTTGCAACTGGCATCTGAAGTGGGCCATTCTTTTGGGACTGAGCCCTTCATCTGTGGAGTTTGACACTAACTGCAAGTAGGGAGTGTCAGAACTGAATTGCATTGTAGGACACCCAGGTGTCAGTAGAGTTAGAGAACTGGTTGGCGTGGAAAAAAAAAAACAACCACACATTTGGTGGCAGAAGTACTGGGAGGAGAGGAACAGAACTCTTCCTTTGGTGTGTCCACAGCCCTCTTTGGCTTTGCAGCCCCACAGTTACGAGTCTTACACAGCCACAGCCACTGCATTAACATTTCTTTAGAGGTTCACAGTTCGCAAAGCATTTCTGTTGTAGACAACTTGGAGAGTGACAGTGGGGGTGGGACGAAGGGACAAGGAAGCAGGCCACGGTTGACGGGGCCAGGAATTTATTTATTTATTTATTTTTTGAGACAGAGTCTCACTCTGTCACCCGGTTAGAGTGCAGTGGCATCATCATAGCTCACTGCAGCCTCGAACTCCTGAACTCAAGCTATCCTCCTGCCTCAGCCTCCCGAGTAGCTGGGACTATAGGTGCGTGCCACCACATCCGGCTAATTTTTCTATTTTTTGTAGAAACGGGGTCTTGCTCTTGCTCAGGCTGGTCATGAACTCCTGGGCTCAAGTGATCCTCTCACCTTGGACTCCCGGAGCACTAGGATTACAGGTGTGAGCCACCACACCTGGCCTAGGAATTTATTCTTGACTTAAGTATGTCAGACTCTTCCCTCCCAGGATTTGAGAATTTCAACTCAGAGACCTCTAGTCCGTCTTTGCAAGGTTTATGTAATCTTAGGGCTGCGATGTGGCCATCTGTGCTGTGTGAAGGGAGAAGCAGATGAAATGAGGGGGAGCATGAGGTGCAAGCTCCAGGGAGGGGGAGACAGCAAGCGCGAAAGCCCAAAGGCAGGAGCATTCCAGGTGTTTCCAAGGGGCAGAGAGGAGGCCAGCCAGCATGGAGCTGGTAGGAGATGGGGCTGGGTGGATCCTGCCAAGCCTGGTCAACACGTAAGAAGGGTGAGTACGGATTCTAAGCAGCCAGAGGAAACC
>RJWJ010036134.1:0-16240 GCA_004363605.1 Indri indri
CTAGCAGGCCTATCACCCCCCTGCCCTTTTTCAATAATTAGCAAGGACAGAATATATTATTCTGGGTGCATCTCACTAAATATGGAGATAAATTATGTAAAACTAAGCTGAGCTTGAGCTCCAGTGGGCAGTGTTAGTTCGCCTGTGAGGTGGTGCAGTGCAGCCTCTAAGAGGGTAGGTCTGGAGATGACTGGTAGGGTTGGAATCCTGGCTCCACCGCCCAGTGCCTTAGGCAATTTTTTTTTTTTTTTTTTTTTTTTTTGAGACATAGTCTCACTCTGTTTCCTGGGCTAGAGTGCCGTGGCATCAGTCTAGCTCACAGCAACCTCAAACTCCTGGGCTCAAGCGATACTTCCACCTTGGCCTCCCGAGGAGCTGGGACTACAGGCATGAGCCGCCATGCCTGGCTAAATTTTTTCTATTTTTAGTTGCCCTGCTAATTTCTTTCTATTTTTAGTAGAGATCAGGGTCTCTCTTTTGCTGTGAGGCTGGTCTTGAACTCCTGATCTCGAGTGATTGCCCCACTTCAGCCTCCCAGAGTGCTAGGATTACAGGTGTGAGCCACCATGCCCTGCCTTGGGCAAGCCATTTGACCTCTCTCTGCCTCAGTGTTTGCCATCAGTAGAGTCAGTATAATAATTCCCATCGTATGAATATAAGGTCATAATATGCAAATGAGGTAATTTTAAAGTGCTGAGCGTAGTACCTAGCACATAGGAAGAAACTGGCCTCTGATTATTTTTGACTGTGGTAAAATACATACAACAAAATTTATTTTACCATATTAACCATTTTAAGTGTACATTTCAGTAGTGTTGAGTACGTTCACATTGTTGGATGACCAACCTCCAGAACCTTTTCAACCGGTAAAACTGAAACAGTGACTCCCCACTTCCCCACTCCCCGCAGCCCTTGGCAGGTGCCATTTAACTTTCTGTTTCTCTGAATTTCACTACTCTACATACTTCATATAAATGGAATCATACGATATTTGTCTTTTTGTGACTGTAATCATTTTAAGTCTTAACCCACCCTAATAATTGCAGCCTCTCGCATTTGAGGTTTCTTTTTAAAAATTATTTTAAAAATATTTTTATTGACCAATATTTGTACATATTTATGGGGTACATGTGATATCTTGTTACATGCACAGAATGTGTAATGATCAAATCGGGGTATTTGGGGTGTCCATCACCTGGAGCATTTATTGTTTGTACCTGTTGGAAACCATTTTTAGGTTTCTATTGGCTCGTGATTGCCTTTTCAAACCCCAGTCATTAGTGAATTATTTCCTTTCTTTAAGGGAAGAAGACAGCACCTCAAAGCTCCATTTCATCTTTTTGAAGAGGGGACCAGGGTTAGGGAAAAGGGGAACACTGAAATTAAAGCGAAGGAGTTGCAAAGAGGTGGGCATGAAGTAAGGAAAGGCCATCCACTGGGGCAGAGTAGCGCCTCTGTAGGGTTCCCCCTTCCTCTCTCCCGTGTGAAAATTCAAACCCGCGCAGAAGTACAGAGAATGGTATCACCAACCTCTGTGTACCTTTCACCCAGATCCAACGGTTATCTACATTTTTTTTAGGGCTCATTTCTAACATAGTCCAGGAGGAAGAAAATACCTGAAAAATCTAGATTAACCCAGAGGCAGGTATTTCTTTGCTTGTTCATGCAGTCGTATTTACCTCCTAAGTGATAAAGGGTTTCTTCTGCCTTGGGATGTCTTACTACCTCTAGGTTGAGGTAAAGAGCCAGGAATGTATGATTGTGGGCAAGTCATTTAGCTCTGTTTCCTCATCCATGAAGGAGAGCACATGTGACTTCCGAGGGTGGTTATAATGGAGTGTTTGACGCAGGGCCTGCCACCTAATAAGTAATCAGTTACAGCGTCAGCAGTTAGTGGTGGTGTGTTTGTGGAAGGGAAGGGTCACCAGCCAGGTCCTTCTTGAAAACACGGGACTGAGATATGCAGCTGTGGGTCAAAAATAAAGGCCATACTTTTTTTTTCTTCTTTTTTTGGGGGAGGGACATGGTCTTGCTCTGTTACCTGGGCTAACGCGCAGTGGCATCAGCCTAGTTCACTGCAGCCTCAACTCCTGGGCTCATGCCATCCTCCTTGCTCGGCCTCCCAAAGTGCCGAGATTACAGGTATGAGCCATCCTGCCCAGCCATCCTTTATTGCTGGTCGAGAATTGTGATGAGTGCTGACTTTCTAGAATTGAACCAAGTCTAGGTTCATTGACTCAGTTTTTGTTGGCCATTGTGCAGATTCTGTCCTAGGTTATGCCCTGGTTAAAGGAAATGATTGTTCATCAGCAAAATGAGATAGTGTAACTTTTTAATATACATATATGTATTTTTGGTGGTGATAGGATTACTGTTCATATTAAAAGTATTTAATGGGTTTCAACTATAAATAAAATAATATAATTTGAATAACCAGATAGAGGATATACATCTGGCTCCACGAATCCCTGTTTTCGTTTTTGTTTTTTGGACTTGTAAAAGGAATTCTGTCTACTACTAGTAAAGGCTACAGTTATAGACTTTACCTCCCTGCAACCCTAGGACGTAAGAAACAGATGTCAGTTAGGAAAAGGAAATTGTGGGTCTACAGATGTTTAAAAACTTAGAGTTTGTAATTGTATAGAGTCTTTGATTTTCATTTTTGAAATCCGATTTCATTTTCATTTTTGAATCTGGTTTGTCATGGGCAAGTTTTACCTTCCTGTGACTTTTTTTGGGGGGGGTGGCGGGTGGGCAGGAATCTGCGGTCCAAAAATCCAGAGTAGCTTTAAATGCTTTTCTATGTTAGCATGCAAAATTGTCATGAGAATAAAAGAAATTGTTTTCAAATAATTAACATCAGAGTAAAAATATTATTGTTCCTCCGAAGATCCTTATTTGGTTGTATGTCACAACTTGTGCAACAGGGACATATTGTGTAGAACAGTTTAATTTGCATTGACTGCTACAACTGGAATGGCCAGTTTTCCTTATGCTCGGACAAATCAAATATACAACTTCATAAGAATTGTAACTTTTAAAAGATTCTGTGGTTTTTCTTTGTTAAAAATCATTTGGTAAAATAAGTTCAATAGTAAGGCTTGTAAGGTTGAGCTCCCAAACCTCTAAATATGCTATTTTTTCGTCTCTTATAATTAGGTCAACCAGTTCCATAAGGAGGGTTAGGCTATGTCTTTTAGAATTTTTTTTATAACATAGACATTCTTATTTTTAATTAATCTTTGTATCAAATGAAAAATGCAATCAATTGTTTGATAAATATAACCCTTTGCTACCTCCTCATTCTTTTGAATGTGCTTGTTTTTATAATTTTCCTTTCACAAAGAGCATATGTTATTGGAGAGAAAAAGGGAGGAGATATACATATCTATTATTACTAACAACACAACACAGCACAAAGCATGTGGGTTGGAGTTCGTTTGGAACTGGCTTCCCCACTCTTAGTTAGGATACCCCGAGGCTGTTGTAGGTGTTGGTGATGTTTGTGTTCCCTGTCCTGCTTATGTAAGTGGTGCCACGCATTTGCAAAAACGCTGCCTGGTTCTACTCTAAGGGCAAAGAAGTCCGTGGCTATGGACCAGAGCAAAAGTAGCCAACAGCAGTAGGATTAAAGCCACGAGCTTGGCCCTACTGCCAACTAGCTGAGCTCTCTGGCTGTGTTTTTTGATTCTGTTGATAGAAAGAGATGTGCAGGGCTGAGGCATGTCCCGGGCACCTCATGATGCCAAGGCCCTTGTTCCACTTTCTGCTGCCTTATTTGTTTGCCTGTACCAGAGCACGAGCAGGCAGAATAAAGAGCATTGCCTCTCATCAGTGGCTTTGGGAAGGGCTTTTGTGGAAGAAGAGGTAGAGCTCACTGCCCCCTTCCCCCACCATCACTGCAGATACCGGGAAGGGAGGTCGGGAACCCTAGACTTCCCTGGCAGCAGGCGTATCAGGCGGGTCCTTCTGTCTTAGCCTTCTAATTCATCATGCATGACGGCAGCCTCTGGCTTCTTCCCTCCAAAGCCCTTCCCTGGAGAGTGTGCTTCAGCTCGCTGACTCTCCTCTCACGCCTGGCTGTTCTCTCTCCTTGCAGTCCTCCGTTTGCGCCAAGATCGTGCAGCTCCTGGGGCAGAATGAGGTGGACTATCGCCAGAAGAAGGTGGTCATCGTGAGCCAGGATAGCTTCTACCGCGTCCTCACCGCGGAGCAGAAGGCCAAAGCCCTGAAGGGCCAGTTCAACTTTGATCACCCGGGTGAGTGGGGGCGTCGAAGCGGGTGTGTGTGCTGTGGTCGGGGCAGCGTTTTTCTTCTGCTCGTGAGCAAGCTGCATAACCTCTCTGAGTCTTGTTTCCATCCCTAAAATAGGGGACAGATAACTACCCCACAGGGTTATCGTGGGGCTTATGTGAAAGAAGGAATTTTGAAACACTTCTTGTCACACCTGGCTCATTAAATATTAATACTGATTGAATCTGTATCTGGACAAAGCGACTCCATATGAGCCTGTGACTCGAGGTGGGCCAGACGCAGGCTACAATGTACACAGCTGGTCCTTCCGCCTCCTGATCCATGCCGCACCCTCCTCCCCGCCATGTGCGCACAGGGCACATGCACCAAAACTCACTCACTGGGGGCAGAAAAAGAGATGGAGGGGTCGGGGTGGCTGCCGGAATGATTTTTGCCTTGTAGCCCCAGATCAGCACACTGCTCCTTCAGCTAGTTTGGATTTCTTATAATTGTTGGAATCACACTGTCTTGGCTTGGTGCCTGTTGTACTCCCCCCAGTCATGGTTATGCTTTCCAAGTAAACATGTGCCAATCCTGGGGTAGCAGCTGAACTCGGAGAGGGGAGAGAGCTTTCTGAAGCCAGGGATGGATGTCAAAGAGGAAGAAAAGAAATCAGTTTGTCAGAACTCATTCACATTTCGACACACAGGGAACTTTCATTCTGCTTTGGGCAGAAATCCAGCTTGGGTGGGCAGTGTGCTGCTGTAGGGTGTGGTGTACCTGTGTGCTGTGAGGAGGCCCTGTGCATGATTACAGGAGATGCTTATTTTAAAATTAAGAAACACTTTAACAGTTTGATTTCCTTCAGATGCCTTTGACAATGAACTCATCTTCAAAACACTCAAAGAAATCACCGAAGGGAAAACAGTCCAGATCCCTGTGTACGACTTTGTCTCCCATTCCCGGTAAGTGAGCTGTTCTGGGCTGGGACTGCCGCCTGTTGCTGCCTGGTCTGCGCCGAGACCCCCACCTCTAGCACTTCAGACCTGCGGCCAGCAGTGGTGGGGCAGTGGTAGGAGCACATGCCGTTGGGCACACGGGTTGGGGAGTTCATCCGGACGCTTCCTGGGACAGTCCAGACATCATGCTTCGTCACCTCGGGAGGTTCGTGACTGAGCTTGGACGAGGACTGCACGTGTGTTCTGATCTGCATCCCTGAGCTGTTGCTCTTGGAACGAGATGTAAGGGGGAGGCTGGAGGAAGGGCGGGAAGAAGAACAAAGAAAACTGTTGTTCTTTCCGCTCTCCCGGTTCACTTGGGATTAGACCATTTGCAGAGGTGTGAGGGTTTGAAGTTACTAGATGCTAATCTCAGAATCAACCAAACCCTCCAGAAAGTTTCTCAATCATATCAAACCAGTCATTTCCACTGGAGCCTTGATTTTAATGATCCTGGTTAGGAATAGAGGAGTGGCCACACTCCCATCCCATCCTCTTTCCCTCTGAGTGGTGGGAACGGGCTCCTGGAGGCTGGTACTCCTGCCGGCCAGACGCCCACGCTCCTTCAGAGCTGTGCAGAGCAACTCTGCCAGCCTTCAATGCAGCACACACATCCTGTGTCTTTCTCATGAGCCAGAACTTGAGAGTGTGGCGAAGACTTGGCTGGAGGAGGGCGATGAGACGGCATGCGTTGGGATGCAGCCCCACCTGTCACCAGTGTCCTCGGAAGCACTTTCTACTCTGGGCCAGATTCCACTGTGCGGGAGATTCAAAGATCAAGATGCCATATGTTACGCCTCCCTGTTTTCCTACCAAACCACTACAGATCATGCAGGAATGAAGGCGTTTAGTATAGGAATTGGAGCTCATGCAGACATTGGCCTGGGAGAGTGAAGACCTGGAAGGCTGTAGAGAAATCAGAGAAAATAGTCCCCAGTGGCTCCAGCCCGAGGCCCTGGAGCTGCGGTCCATGGAAAAGTATAAGAAACCACCGTGCCTGGGCCCCAGCCTCAGCGTGGGAGCTTGTGGAGTGTTTGCAAAGTTCCCTGTCTGATTATCACAGTTTACTGGACATGGTGGATTTTGCTTCACTTTCCTACCTTCTGAGTTGCTCGTTGGCAAAATAACCTGGAAGCACAAGGGAAGAGGGATTCAGGGAATCGTAGTTCCCCCTTAGAAAGGCGTGGCGGTGGTGTCAAGTTGAGACAGTCCAGCCCGCCACTTCCCAAGTTCAGGGCGGGCACCTGCTAAAGTTAAAATGCAGCATTGACAGCAAAGGCAAGGGCCTGCAGAAGAGTGTACAGGAGGGAAGAGCTGGAGCATTTAGAGCAGGCTGTACAGAGTGGGTGATGGGTAAGCCTTGTATTGGAAAGGATGGGAAATTGTTGGGGAAAGGGATTTCTAAGGTGAAGGGTAGGGAAGCATTTCAGGGATGGGCTTGGACAAGCTTGGTAGGAAACTGCGTTTGGGAGGTGGGGAGGCAAGCAGGCCTCAGATTATGAAGGGCCGTAGACGGCAGGGCCAGGAGCACAAGCGTGTTGGCATTAGGGAGCCTCAGATGGCTCTAATGCAGGAGCAGAAAGATCGTTCTGCTGGCAGGAAGAGAGAGGATCTGCAGTGCCATTTATGAAGAAGCCTTTGGAGCAGCCCAGTGAGAAACGGATAAGGCAGCGGAAGTGAGGGTGGCGGGCCGGAGTCAGGGCCCGACCAGTGCAGGGTCCAGGAATAGAGGAGAGGAAGCTGAATGCCTGGTGCAGTAGGAGTTCCACCAGGTTCGTGTATTAACAAAAGAAAATCCTAGCAGGATTCCCAATACAGGCGGGTTTCTCTTTTCCTCCTAGTTTGTCTCATACCTTATTCTTTAAAACCTTATTCTTGAGTGGCCCAGAGCCCGCCTCTTCTGAGAAACTTTCCCTTACCAACCTGTATCACAGACACCTCTCCACCCCCCTCCCCAAATCGCAAGGCCTGCTTGTTAGGCATCCAGCTGTTTAGGGTTACCTGATCCCACCTGCCTATGGGCATTTGGTAACATAGGCACACTTTGTTGAACTAAGATTAAGAAGACACCTATTCTCTGCAGATACCGTTCTCTGGTCTTTCTTTTCCCCGTAAGCCAAATGAGGTGGTTGGAGTAGGTTATCGCAAATGACGTCATCGTCTAAGCATCTTTGGGGGACTTCCCAGGCAGAGTCCTAACTGATAGATTAAGCCAAGTATGGCTTCTTGCACATTCTGCACATTTATTGCTCAATCATTTTTGTTATTTATTTTTAAAAGCTCTGAGCTGTTTTGAAAGGACAGAGTCAGAGGGTAAGAACCAGGGGGAAAGTGAGGCACGGCAGAGCTGGGCCCCGCAGGCCCACCTGGGAGAGGCCAGCTCTCACCCACCCCTTGGCTTTTGGAAAGTCCCAGCTGTGTGGAGCAGGTGGACGGGGTCTGTGTCTCCCTGCCTTACTGATGAGGAAGGGGAGCCCGAGGGAGCGAGTGGCCACCCCGCTAGAGCCAGACCAGACAGAACTCGGGATTCTGTACTTCCACGGAAATGCGGCCTGTGTCCTCTCTGCCAAAACTTGTCTTTTTTCCCCTCCTTCCCCCCACTCCCCCCTTTCCTCCATCCTTTCAGTTGCCTCACGTCTTGGGGGAGGGAGTGGGGTGGTTGAGAGAAAACTGAGTTTCTGTTTTTAAAGTTCAGAGTGTTAGGTTCCATAAATGCCAGGCATGAGAGCATTCCTGGAGACGCCTTCGGAGAAAAAAAGAAATCACATCTGCTTTTGTCTGCCTTTATTCTTCATTCAGCAGCAGGATTTTTTTTTTTTTTTTTTATTCCAAGAAGGATGTCTGCCCTCTGTTTCTGCTTTATGGTGAAAGCTCAGAAGAACTGGTCAAAGGAGACCTTTGTCTCAGCTGTATGGCCCCTTTTTTGACTCTTCGGTGGTGGTCTGGGGGCTCTGTGAGGCTGAGCTAGCTGAGCTTTTCACCCCTGCTTTTGAAGTCTGAGGGGGGAGGGAACCCAGAACTCAGCCCAGCCAGATGCTCTGGCCCTCGTTCTCCTCTTCCATGCTGTCCCCTGCCTGGCGCAGCCGTCACCTGCTCCGTGCTTTGCTTTGCAGGAAGGAGGAGACGGTTACAGTCTACCCTGCAGATGTGGTGCTCTTTGAAGGGATCCTGGCCTTCTACTCGCAGGAGGTACGAGACCTGTTCCAGATGAAGCTTTTTGTGGATACAGATGCGGACACCCGGCTCTCCCGCAGAGGTGCGTTCTAAGAGCCTCAGGTGATCCCGTTGGTGGCTACCCCCCAGTGGGGACAGGGAGCTGGGAGCCTATGACAGGGTGCCCCTCCCTCCAGGCTGGAGCCTGTGCCGTCCCCAAGGCAGCTGCGCGGTCATAGGGCACAGCCTGCTGCCCAGACGTTTACTGACATTTGAGAAGGGATTAGTCACGTAGTATTTTGGTCAGGGAGACAAAATAAGAAGTTGACATTCTGATTTTGCTGGGAAAAGGTTTGCTTAAATGCTTAGCTCCTTGCGATTTTCCCATAAAGTATCCAAATCTTGATTTTGGGGGACTAACTGTAGGATGCCTGAGGACAGGATGCGCCTGTTCCTGCAGCACTGGGCAGCCCATCCTGTGACCCTGCTTTTCTAGCTCTTTATCTCCAGAAAGCTTTCTGGAGGCCTTGTCATTCTTTCCAGCCATCTCATTCGTTCGTGGTCATCCCCTCTGCAGGCCCTGAGGTGCGCCTGCCTGTGCTAAGGCCCTGCACTCCCGGTGTGCCGAAGGTGCAGAAATGCCATTGGCTGGGGAACCCAGCCTGTGAATTAAGCCTGTAGGACATCGAGCAGAGAGCTTGCTTCTACCAGAGAGAAAGATCAGGAAGCTTCGTGGAGGAAGGGAAGGGGGTCAGGACTTTGTGGTAGGGTAGGGTGACAACGTAGGCAACCCACAAAGGTGCATGGCACAGATACCGACAGTGGCTTGTTCCAGGAGTGACAGGTGGCTGGAGTGTACAGAGGTTTGCACCAAGAGACACTAGGAAGTAGCTTGGGGCCCGGTTGTGGGGACCAAGACTTCTAATTTGGTCCTGGTAGGCAAGGGAAAACTACTACAGGGCTTTGAGCAAGGCAAGTGAAATGGCCACTGCTCTGTGTTGGACGATGGTTCTGACAGAGGAAATGTAAGTGAAGACTGCAGCTGGGGTAGCTGATCTGGACAGGAGTGGAGCTGTCGTCCTTAGGTGGTGGGAGAGGGAGCGGGGAGTTGGGAGAGAAGCGAAAGGTATTAGAGTTAGAATGGACAGGACCCAGCAGGGGCAGTGAGTGGGGGCGACTGAACAAAGGAGTGGAAGATGACTAAGGCTTGAGCTTCATCGTGTGACAGAGGGAGGGAGACACAGGAAGTGATGAGGTAGCTTCTAGGCACAGGGCAAATTACTGGCAGATTGAAATTTTGTAAGCTCTAGCCCAGAGCCTCTGACCTTGAAGTCTGGGCAATTTTCTCATCTTGTTTCATGAAACAAGCATGTGGTTTATCCAGTTTAGTACTGTCATTGCAAGTTCTGTTAATGGAACCAGCAGAGCATAGAGAAACAAGTCCTGGGTTTTGCTCTTCTAAGTAGTAGCAGGATCCACACTCCATTAAGTTAGTGATGGTGACACTTCGCTCCCAAGTGGGGTGGGGGACAGGGAGTGCTGTGTGATGGAAAAAACAATGCGAGTGGAAGGCACCTGTGTTTTAGTCCCAGCAGAGCCCCAGCTAGCTTTGTGGCTGGGCTCTTGGGACACTCTAGACTTGAGTTTCTTTATGGGTAATGTGGGGGAGACAGGTCTGCTTTTAGTGTGCTGACTTTGGCCGGGTAAGACTCGTATGGTCTAACTGGACAGATAACTGAAGCCCGAGCCTGACAGCGCCCCCCATGCTTCTGTCCCAGGGCCTGGCTTGTCACCTTAACCCACAAACCCAGGTCCTACTTTGATTGTCCTGCTCAAATGTCCACAGTGGCTTGCCAAATTAGGGAGGCAGCAGGATACACTTGGAAAACTAAATTTTGGAGTCAAATATAATCGGCTGAGATCCTGGTTTCACCACTTACTCGATGTGTGACCTTGGCGAATTGTGTTTTAACCTCTTTGTACCTCATTTTCCTATTGGAACGCTGTGTGATGATTAGCACTCCTGGGATAGTTGCGAAGATGAGAGGTAATGCAGGTAAAGTGCCTGGTGGCGCCTTAGTGGTTGAGTAATGGTGGGTCACAGATCTTCTGCTGAGCTGGTCGGTGCCGTTCTGTCTTCCTGGGTTTTCCGTCAGGACCTCTGAGGGGGTCAGGTGTGGTCCTGTCCTCAGGAGCTGGTGATACCCGGGCTCATGCCATCGTTAGCCCAGTAGGTGATCGCAGTCTCGGGGTGCCCTGGTGCTGCCGGAGGCCTCGGAGGAGAGGGAGCTAAGGATGCACAGAGATTAAAACCGAGGTTTGAGTAAGTGAATCTTAGTGTCCAGTTAAAACAGATCATCACGGGTGGGTTAAACAGAGCATTCTCTGTCTCTCTCTTGTCCCGTGATCCTTGTGTGAAGTGGGGGACATCCCCCGGTGATGGTGGCCGTCCCTGAGGTTTCTTAGGCCAGTGCTGCCACCCCTGCCGGGGAAGGACCTGCTTTCCCGTCCACACGTCACCCTGGGACAGGTCACTTTCCTGGTGGACTCCTGGGACTTTCCCACGTGCTATTTTTGCAAATTCGTTCTCTCTCCACATAGAATAACAAACATCCCTGGCGTGTGCTTGCGGAGTGTGGGGGTGCTGTGGGGTGGGGAGGGTTAGTCAGAGCAGTTGTTGGGCTTGAGGACATTCCTGGAGGTTCGAGTTAGTTCCATTATTTACCCCTCTGTTTGTCACACCCACCCTCCTGGGCACGGGACCCCCGCATTCCAGGCTGACCCTTGTGTGGGAGGGGCCTGCCTGTGCGTGAGGCAGCCCTGGAGAGACTGACGTTCCTCCTTCCTGCCGGCCCCCCTTGCCCTTCTAGGGATCGGTCTCCAGCAACGCCCGCCTCCCCTGCCCTCTGCATCCTTTACCCTGACGCACCCTCGAACACGGGGCAGGGAGGAAGCGGGCGGGGGATTTGGGATGCCAACACCCTGTCTCCCCGGCGCGCCATTCCCTGTGCCTGTTGGTGTAGAAATGGGCTACGCTGGGCCTTTGGTGATTTCAGTCTGTTCTTCTACTATAGGGTAACACACTTCATATCTAATTCTTAAAGTGAATGGACCTCACCATTGAGGTATTGTCTTTATTTTGGGTCCTTCTAAATTTTGTCCTTGGCTTTGGCTAACCAGAAATTTGGATTTGGAAAGGCTGAAGTGGAGAGCCCAGCAGGGAATGTGGGTTAGACTTGTGGCTTCCCGCCCTTTAGCCCATCCTCTGAAAGGGCCTGTCTTGGCCCAGCAAGTGTGCTCGAGTCAGGGTGATGATGTGGGCGCTGGTTTTGAGTCCTCGGAGTTTCCAGTTTGTGCTAAGACCTTGTTCTGACTCAGTCCTTGGCCTGCCGGACCCTGTTTCCCGGCTGCCTGAGGAGCAGGGCCTTTCCTTGCAGTGACCTGGCTGGCCCCGTGTTGTCCTTGGCTCAAGGAGGGGTCCCAGACTGCCTACGGCTATAGCTCTGTCAAAGGCTCTTGGGGAGCAGAGGTGGGCGGTGCCTTTTGATTTTGTGTGTTCCCAGGGCCTGGGCAACATTCTCATCATTTCCTGTTTCTTCTTCCGGAGTGGGAGCTGTAGTATGACTCCTCCCTGCCTTCCCCGTTTCTCCCTCTTCCTGCTTCCCGCTGTCTTTCCTTGTGTTTGTGTCCTGCCATCCCCTCCTGCCTGGCACCCCTGCAGTAATCCCTCCCATGGCTGCCCCCCATCAGCTGTGCCCGAGTCCATGGTTCCTGCCCTCCCGCTGCGTTGGGCCACCTGTCAGGGAGCCACCACGCTCCTGAAGCTTCCTTAGGTTCTGTTGGCATCGCCGTCATCATAGAAACGCATGTTACTGCAGTGTACCAGGCGCCAGCTGCTGTGCCGAGGTTTCCACACTCTCCCTGTATTCCTAAATAACATTTAGGAGGAAGATACTATTATCGTGCCTGTTTCACAGTTAAGGAAACTGAGATTCAAAGAGGTTAAGTAGCTTGTCCAAGGTCACAGGTAGGAGTTACTGGGGTCAGGATTCAGGTCCAGTTCAGTGTTACCCGACAGGCAGCTTTTGGGCTGCAGAGCAGATTTGCTGTGACTCGCCTCCTCCATCTGTTTGCTGCAGGGCCAGTTTCTTCTCTCCAGTGACAAAAGATGAAGTCGCTAGGTCTGCAGATACAAGGGTGCCAAGGCCCTGGCTGAGGGCAGGAGGAGGGCTGGGTGACAGTGTGTGTACGCGTGTGTGTGTATGCCTGTGTGTACACGTGTGTGTGCCCCGCGTGTGTGCCGGTGTGCTGGGAGAATGACAAAGCTTCCTACGGTGCTAAAGCTGTCAGCAGTTGTGTGAAAAAACGTGTTGTAAAACAAACCTGGCATTGGTATTTTCCTTAACTGTAGGGCTTTAATTAAAAGCTGCTCAAGTGCGGTGTGTGTGTGTGTTTTTCCCCAGCTCTGATACCCTTTTGATCTGGTTTCCTTTTTTCTTCGGGCTTTATCTGGAGACGTGTGAAGAATCGGAGGCCGCACTTGCTGTCTGTCTTGGCCGTGCTGAGCTCGTTAACTCCGCGTGCCAGAGCTCCCAGGGCTTCTGAGGGCGAGCCACGTGGCAGGTCCCCGGGCTGTTCCGTGGCTGAGTCTCCGCAGCAGATTTGCCGGGGCAGCCGCAGGAGCAAGGCCCCGTGTGCCGATGCCAGGAAAACCGTTTCCTAGCTGGAGAAGCCACCGCTGCCCGGCTGGGTGGGCAAGTCCTGACACATTAGGGACCAGCTAACCATTTTATTACTATTACCAGGGCTCCTGTGGAAAAACCACTTTGTAAATCTAGGAGCTGGTATAAAAGTCAGATGATTGGTAGCGTTAGTACCTGGCTTTCTGGAATGTGCTCTTCCTGACAGCTTTGTAGCGTCCTGGTGTTCTGCATTTCATGTCAGTCTGGATCATAACAGACACCCTCTCTCCTTCCCCGTCCCTGCCCGTGTGTGTGTGTGTGTGTGTGTGTGTGTGTGTGTATAAACACATGCATGTGTAGGTATGTATAAACACAGAATTATTTACAGGCCTGGCTTTGTAGAAATCATTCGCAAATATTCCCCTTGTTTGTTTACAGTGTGTTTCACCCCACACTTGAGTCTGTTAACTGAGAAATGGTTGAGAAGGCACTGAAGGGTCTTTGCAGTCATTGTCGATGGAGACGATAACCCTTTGGGGTGGGGGTGAAAATTTTGGCAGCTCAGGTGGTAAGATTTAAAATGACATCTGTAGGGAGGGGCTGTTTTGATTGAGAGAATTTCCTTGCGAACTCACTGCTTAAAAGGGGAAACCGAGGCTTAGGGAGGTTAGTGTACCTGGCAGGACCAGGATGATCAATCTCCTTTCTATTTTTTGACAAAAGACTCTATTAGAGAAAAAAGAAATAGAAAAAATCATCTGGTGAAAGTCCCTGACCAGGAAAAAGCAGGTAGCAGAGAGAAGATGGTGAGTTTGTGTCAACCTGGGCTTTGTCACCACCCCGGCCCACCTTTCCTTTCTCAGCTCCTCGAACTGATTTTCAGTTTGCAAACCTCAGAGCTTGATGTACTCGGGAGCGGCAGCCGCAGCTGGGTCCTCTGCGCCCCTCGTGGGTGGTGTGGGGGGAGCTGGGAGCAGGGGGTGCCTGGGTGCTGGGTCCCTGGACTGGTTCTGAGCACAGGCGAGTGAGGCAGAGGGGTCAGCCGAAGCCCAGGCCGCCTGCCGTCCTAATGGGCTTTCCAGGCGGTCCTGCCCTTCCTTGGTTCTCTCTGAAATTATGATCGGGTCAAATACTGTGTGAAACAGGAAGGCCGTGGGCCTTGGCTGGGTGGCCTTGTGTTTCAGAGACCGTTTTGTCACAGCAGAATGTGACCCTCGTAAGCTATAAACGTGTAACTTCTTCCCGAAGCTGCTGCTGATCTGCTCTCTGTCCAGTCTCCCAGGAATCCCACCTGTGGACGGTCCGGGGTCTTCGTGGAACCTGCGGGAGCCTGGCCGGCCTTGCAGAGGGCGGATACTTGCAGAATCTTGCTCCGTTTTCTTGACTCTTGTTTTTCCTTCTCTTACAGTATTGAGGGACATCAGTGAAAGAGGCAGGGACCTCGAGCAGATTTTATCTCAGTACATTACATTCGTCAAGCCCGCCTTCGAGGAGTTCTGCTTGCCAGTGAGTTGTGTTCTTGGTTTGTTTTTGTTGGATGTAGAACTTACAGTTTAATGAAACATGCGAAGGTTTCTAAGTTGATGGAGTCATGGGGAGCATGACTCTCACTCTTCTCTCTGCGTGGCCCTCTGTCCTGAAGTCCCAAGAGAGGGCAGCCTTTGGTCCTTTATCCTGCCGCGAAGTTCTCTGGGAGCTCTATCCTGCTGTCCTTTCTTGGGGTAGCCCTATCAGGTCCTGCCAGTCCTTAGGCTGGCTCTTTAATGCCCAGCAAATTCTACACTTCCCGCTTGGTGGGGTCATGGCATGAGACCCTTTGCGGAGGGTGTTTCATGTCTGAGGATCGCGCTCAGCTGTTTGGGTCTCTCCAAGGTCCGAGATGGCTGGAGTGCCGGTGCACTGAGGGCTCTGCCCCAAGCTGTGCCCTTCGGAACCTCTCCCACCACGGCAGGTGAGCCCTGCTTTGAGCACGTCTTTGGCCCCTGTGTAAGGCCCGATTGGGAAATGTCGTGCCATACTGGAATAAGCTTCCTTACCTCTGCTGCGGCACAAACTTACCAGTCCTTCCCCATGGCAGCTGGGAATTCCCTAGGGAGGTGGCTTTCAGAGAAGGAAGGAGGGAAAAGGGTGAATTATCGGCTTTTCAGCAAATCAGCCCCCAGCCCAGGAAATGTCCTCTATTTCCTGGGGAAAGACAGGGAAGGGCACTAGAGACGAGGTGTGGTTTGGTGGGGTTCCAGTGGAGGAAGATGTGAGAGAGAACTTCGTTTTGGAGGAAGTATTTAACTCAGGAGAGTCCTACACCTCAGTTATGTGTCTTCTCCAGCTTGGTCAAACCATGATCTGACACCTTAATTATTTATAATTAAGCTGTGAGTGAGGGAGGGAGGGAGATTGGGGTCTCACCTGTCTTGGGTGAGGTCTTTTGGGAAGGCTGCAATCTGAAGGCTTTGAGAATAGGTTTAGAGTAAGGCCCGGGTATGGGACTTGCTCCATCTATTCCAATAATTAACTTCTTTCTTTTTTCTCTCCTGGAAAAATGTGATCCCAAACTGTCTTTGTTTCTTCAAGTCTGTTAGCAGGTTTTATATCAAACCAGACTTAGTTTCGGATCAGGACAGATGGGCTTTCTGAATCGTCTGAATAACCTTGGTGCCTGATTCATCACCCTGGAAAATGACCGGGTTACGAGATTAGGTTGCTGGGAGAGGCCCAGAAAATCCTTTTCATCCCGTTATCTATATGAAGACCTCTCCTGCTCTTTTTAACTTAATAATAAGAATACAAAGTACATTTATTATTGGCTGTCAGTTAGAGTACATTTCCAGTTTCCTGCTGTTTAACTTAGTTGTAACGGAGCTCAGAATTCTGGACAAATGTTTTCTGGGCTGTTTCTGCTTGTCCCCACTGTGTAGACATCCTACTCAGGGAAGACCAGCTCATTCCCCTGTAAAGCCAGGAACTTGGACCTGCTTAGTTTCAGTTGGGTTTGGGCCTGACACTGTTACATTTCTTTCAACAGTTCTAGCATGGAAGCTTCACAGAGGAAGGGTGCCCACACACTCAAGGCGTTGTTTTTGCGGTCTTATGCTAAACTTAGGTTGTATGACAGGATGTAGTTATTTGTAGAATGGTCCACAAAAATCTCAGGAAAGTTTTTCTTTCTTTCCTTTT
>RJWJ010036135.1:0-16266 GCA_004363605.1 Indri indri
TGAACTTGAAAAGTGAAGTCCATTTTGATAACTGTGTTTTTCACACATTCATACTATTTGTTTTAATTTTTATTGAGAGTTGTTTTAAATTTTCTATGATTGTGGATTTCTCTAGTTTTCTTTTTAGTCAATTTTTAGTTTTTGCTTCATATGTTTTGAAATTGTGCTATATTAGGTGCATATAAATTTAGGATTTAACCTTTCTGCTAAGTTGTACTTTTCTTTACTTTGAAATGTTCCCCTTTTGTCTCTAAAAATACTTACTGCTTTTTAAGTCTACTTTATCTAAGTTGAGCTATACTATGGTTAGTATTTTTAATGTATGTCTTTTTCAATTCCTTTATTTTAAACTTTCTGCATTCTTGTACTTAAAACATATTCATTGTAAGCAACATATACTTGGATTGTAAAATACCGATTATAAACCTTTTGTCTTTTATTTGTGTTATTTAAATTTCCATGTAATGTAATTACTTATATTCTCATATTTAAATCTAGCATTTTACTAATTTTTCCTATTTGTACCATCTGTTCTTTGTTCTCTTTTTCTTCTTTCTAGCTTTGCTTTTGATTTATTGCAGCTATTTTTAATTTTGCAGTTAATATTTATTACCTCATTGGTTATACATGCCTTCATTGTTCTTGTAGTGATTCTAGTAGAGATAGTGACACGTATCCTTAATTGATTTGAGTGTATACTAAAATGTTTCTTTTACTATTTCTTGAGTAATACAAGGACATTGCAATACTTTGACTCCAGTTTTTTTGTGCAATTGTTGTACTTCAATTCTTCGTCTAATTTAAATCTCAAAAGAATTGTTAATCACATTGGTGATATTCTGTATTCAACTAGAGTCGACCACATATTTATTTCCCTTTCTGGTGTTTTCCATTTCTTCCTGCATTTCTGAGCTTCTTTATGGGATTATTTTGCTTTCTGTTGAAAAACTCCTTTTTGTTTCTTAATTTCTTTTAATATCGTTCTACTCATAATGAATTCTCAATTTTTTGGTTTTCTAAAACATTCATTTCACTTTAATGTTTAAAAACTATTTTTATTACGTATTCTGGTTTGGAAATATTTTCTTTCAGCATCTAAAACTGTCATCTAATTGTCTCTTGGTTTCTATTGTTTATGCTCCAAAAATTGCTGTCGGTCTTATTGTTGCTTTTTTGAAGGAAAGGTTTATTTTGACTGCTTTTAAGATTTTAGAATTTTCCTTTGTTTTCCAGCAGCTTTGCTCTGATGTGAATGGTTGTGTGGCAGGTGGATTCTAAAACGGTCCTCAGCCCTGTGGAATCCCCTCTTCCCCAGTGTGGCGGGACCTAAGCATGTGATGAGACGGCCCTCCTGGGATTGTGTCATGTTATATATAAAGGGGTTCTCCCGCGTAGTCAGGGCCCCAAGTTAGCTGGCATTGAGTTAGTCACGGGGTAGATCATCCGACTTGGGTCTGGCCCAGCAGGTGATGTTTTTAAAGGCAGAGAGTTTCCGCATTGGCCTTGGAGGAAGAACATAGCCATGCTGGGAACCGCTTGTAAATTGGTGGCTTAGAGTGGCCCTCCGCCAGCAGCTGGGGAGAAAATGGGACCTCAGCCACACAACCGTGAGGGACTCAATTCTGTGAACACCCCAAAAGAGCTTTCGAGGACCCCATACTTCAGATGAGAACCCCAACCTTGGGTGACACCTCAATTGGAGGCTTGTGAGTACGGGCCACAGAGCCCCCCCTGAACCCACCTGGCTTCTGTGCTACAGAACTGTGAGATAACAGTATGTGATGTTTATGCCTCTAAGTTTGTGGTGGTTTCTTACACAGCAATAGAAAACTAGTATTTGTGTTTTTAAATTGTGCTTGCTGTTTTTTTTTTTTTTTAATCTTGCAGAGAGTTCATATACCTTTTTAAATTTGTAGATCCATGTCTCATGTGTTTTGGAAAAATATTTGGCCAGTATGTCTTCAAATATTGTGTCCACTCTAAGCTTTCTCTCCAATCTTTCGGAGTTTCCAAGAACCTGTGTGTTAGACAGTTCCCAGTATCTCGGGCATTGTATGTATTTAGACCTCATGCATTCTATTCCGAGAGTATAGATTTTTATGTATCTCAATCAAAGCTCGGAGCATCCATCAGACTGTCTCCACCTTGGTGGGACTTACACTCTCCTTTTCGTCTCTCCAGCACCATGGCGTTTCTGAAACTTCTACAGAAACTTTTAGCATCTTGGCAGACCCGTTCTGTTTGTTTCTTGGCCAACTGCACTGCGCACACTCAGTTTAAAAGTGGGTCAAATGCTTGAAGGGGAAATTGCATGCAGGAAATTGGATTCAGTTCTCCATGTTTCTCTTATTTCCACACTTTAAAAATTATTCTGCTTTTTATGTTGTTCTCCATGGGAAGATTCTTCTAATCCAGCTACAAGATCTCAGCTAGAGCAAGACCACTTAAGTAGTCAAAACAAGGTGGTAGACATACTCTAAGTGAATTTTTGTTTATCAGAAAGCAATGCAAATACTCTTCAAAGACTGCTTGAGAATGAACTAATGAGAGCAGTTAGACCTGAAAGAAATGAGAAACGTGCTCACCGCTAACATGAAGCATGTTCATGATTTATGGTCGGAACGTATTCATGGTTCAGCAAGTCCCTAAAAAGACTGAAAATACAAATACTCTGAAATGACTACAAAGGTGCAGATGAAAGCCACTGCCATTAAAAATCGTGAACAAAGCGTAGGCTCGGTTCCGGGGCTTAGACCCAAAGCTCTGTCACCTGCCCCTGGGCAGTCCGTGCCGTGCACAACCTGCCTGCACCTCACGGAGCTTTGGGCGCCGAGGTGCGTTTGGGAAACTGCTCTACCGTCCCGTCCTGTGCTCACGCCATGGGCCAAGCCCAGCCGCCGCAGGGAATGTCGTGGAGCAGGTGCAGCTGATACACCCGGGTGGGAGTCATGGGAAATGGGCTCAGAACACCGGTTTACCCACCACCTTCTGTCGTGGACAAACCACTCAAATTCTTGGTCTCAGCTCCCGAATCTGGGAAACAGGGTTGTTGTGACAATCAGCACAGTGCATTGTCACTGGCCTGCACACCCGTCAGCAATCAGCAAGGTCTGCCCTTTTCTCTCTCTTCCTTTTGGCGTCACATCCTCACATTCACAGGATTATTACGTATCGATGCCACTCTGTCACTTGTTTCTTACATCCATCTGGCTTCAGTGCCTTCTTTTGCAGTCTGGGGTGTGCGTGCGTGCTGGGGGAGGGTGGCTAGGAAGGGCTGGGAGGGAGGAATCTGCGCTGTGGGAACCCACTGACTGCAATTCCAATGAGCCCGGCAGCTCCGCTCTGTGAGCGAGCAAGGCGGCATCCATTATCCCTCCCGCCAAGAGGGTCAGCACGGCCCTGGGAGTGAGCGAGGAGGACGCAGCAATTTCTAGCCCAGCAGAAGTGGTGGCAGAAGGATCACCGTCTGCACAGACCCTGCGATGATGCAATTATGGGACCACTGCAGGCAAGATGTCAGTGGCGCGCAGGGCAGGTCCACGGAGGCCCTGCCGTGATGAGGTGACTGCGCAGTGCGCACAGGGTGCAGAGGCTCTGAGGCCGGGCCACGCCAGAGTCCGTGTGGGGACAGAGGGAACAGGACATTCGTCGCCTTCCAGGAGCTCCGCACAGGCCGGGAGAACCGCTCTGCTCGAATGTCTGTGGAACTGGGAGGGGCTGGGGGGCCAGAATGTGGGGTTCCAAGCTGGGGGGAGAAGCAGGGTGACAGCAAAAGTGGGGGCGTCATAGTGACGACGGCTTTCACCCGGAGGCATTGTCCCCAGGGAATCCAAAGACAGTACACTCACGAAACGTCCACACCTTCAGATTTCAAAGTTTGCGTGCTGTTATTCTCGAACAGGGACATGTGCTTTTGCAATCTACTTTAATTGTTTTTATGAAGGACGGTGGTAGCGGCAGTTACGGAAAGCACGGTGCGACCCTCAGCTTACCACGCTGCTGTCCCAACCCGAGCACAGAGCCAGAGAGGTGGTGAGGACCCCGCGGTGTCTGGGGCTCAGCGAGGCAGCAGGCTGGGGCTTGGGGCAGGAGTCAGGCTGGGGAAGGCTGGGTTTTCCCCAATGTCCCCTCTCCTCCCTGTACTTCCCGGGACCGTGCACGGTGAGGGGACGGAGCGCGTGCAGAGATGTGTGTCCAGACTCTGGAAAGCTCCCGATGAAGCCTCGCGAAACTTCACCCGACAATTAGTCTAGCTCCACACAAGCACATCCGTGTGGGTTCCAAGCTGGCAGAGGGACTGCAGGCAAAAGGACACAATGGCTGGTAGGACGGGGCCCAGGGTGGGGAGGTGCAACTTCAGGCAGGAAGATGGCGCCAGCTTCTATCGTGGGCTTCCCTTTGCCCGTGTGCCAGGCCTGCGTGTTCTCCGTGCCCGCTGACCTGAGGTCAAGGGCAAAGGCCAGGGTGGGACTGCCCTTGAGTGTCCTGGGAGGAGAGGGCTGGCCCAGCTCTTTGTTCCCGGGCCCTCCCCCGGCATAATGATTAATCTCCCTTCTCTCTGCATCAGCAGCGACAGAATCAGAGAACCCAGAAGGGGGCGGGATCTCTCCCAAGTCACTGTCCTGTTTTAGTCGGCCAGGAACATGTGGAGAGGTGGAATTGCTCTCGAAGGTCCTGCAGCCCTGGGGTGGGCCGGGACCCACACGGGGTCCTTCTCTCCACCTGCCGGAGCCCTGGGCTCTGAGTGCCATCCTCCTCTGTTCCTCCGGCAATCTGAGTCTTCACGTGGCCCCTCCGCATGGTGACTGCATTTCACAGTCAGATGTAGAGGGTGCTCCGGCATCGACGGCCATGAGCAGAGGGACCCGTGAGACCCGTCTCTCCGGCGGGGAAGGCAGGGCGCCTGCGCGGGAAGCCACGGTCACATGGCAGCCGGGCAGGCTCAAGTTGGACGTGGCTGCTTTATTGGCTTTGGCTCCTTGTTTAACCACTCAGAGCTTCCGTTTCCTCCTCTGAGTGTTGAGGAAACAACGCACACGTGGCGGGAGTGTGGGGCGGGTTAAAACACTGCCAGGCAGCTCCTGGTGCCCCAGACCAAGGGTGTGTTCACTAGGGTCCTCCTGTCTGCAGGACGGACCTGGCCCGTGGTCCCTGACCATAGAGGGAGCTCGGCAAATGTCTGCTGAGCTGAATGTCGCTGGGAAACATTCGGAGTCCACTGGGCTAGGATGACACAGCAGTAATGCTGTCTTTGCATGGAGAGAGCCACGGGATCCGGAGAAAACCCACCAGTGGTGGCCTGGATCACATCTGCACCCTGAAAAGTCATCGCATCTGATGGCTGCAAGGAGCCCGGCCTCTCGCCCATGGCTTCGGAAGGTGGTTAGGATTGACACTTTCATTATTTTCTATGTTCTCCAACGCGCTCGTTGCCAGACCCTCAACACTCCTGGCGATGCGCGTCAGGAGGACCAACCGGACCGTGGCCTTCCTGCCGTGAGGGGGACCTCACTGCGGAGCTGAGATTCCGTGGCTGGTACAGCAGTCGAAGGGAGTTTAGGAGGTGCAGGAATCCAGTTTTGCCTGGAGTGTGTTGCAACTCTGTTCAGAGTGGCAAGCTGTCTTTGTCAGGCTGACAGAGGAGGGAAACGGTGTAGGTCTGGATTTCATGCCGCTTCTCCCCCGGCACAGGAGGACGGTTCCAGAAATCGCGTGCAGGGGAAGCATCTCGGATACGTCAGGACACGGAGAAGAGCCCCTTCCGCATCCAGGCAGGAAATCATGACTCCGTCTGCTGAGCTTTTGTGTCTAGCAGGCGCTTTCTGCTCTCTGCTTAGCAACCCACTGAATTTGCATTTTCAAACAACACCGTGAATCGGGTCCTCGTCACGGATGAGGATGCGGAGGGGAGTCCTGGGACTGGAATTGCGCCAGGCCTGTGCTCTTCCCACCAGGGTCTATCCTTTTGTAGGAATAAAGAAGAACAGGAAATGCTTTTACTTCTCGTTTCCTACTTTGCAGTTTTACTCTGCTCTAATGCGTGGCTGATGTCAGTACGGGTCTTTGAACAGTGTTAAGCAGCAATAATTCCTCTTTTTTTCCTTTTCTCCTTTTTTGTCAGTTACACCGTCTTTGCTGCAGACTGCAATTTGAACACAGCGCTGGCGTACCCACAGGGGCCAGGCACCTGTTTATTATTCATGTGCAACACATGGCCCCAGGTTTTCAATCAGCTTAGTTAGAGCAGATCTTCTGCCTAAAAGAAAGCAGCAGCATCAAAAGACAGAGGAAACTGCTTTTTATGTTGTTTTCCTGTGGTTGATAAATAAAGGCTTATTCTCTTGATTTAAAGAGATATCAACTTAACCTTAAAGAGAGAGTAGTTGGGGATAGCTCTGCAAACACACAGGCTGGTCTTAGAACCAGAAGAAGTTCTATCTCAATATAAATGATTAATTAATACATTTCTTCCCTATCCCATTATCTCTCCTGAATCCACCCTTTTTCCTCCACTGCTGGGGCTGCTGTCATCTCTCACTGGAGTTGCCCAGCCTCGTCTGCCCTCTCTGACCCAGACTGCACAGTGGAGCTGGGTGAGCATGGGCTACCCGACCCTGTCCCTGCGCTGTCCTGGGCCCTCCCTCCGGGTCCACCCCCTACAGATGAAGTCCCCTCCTCACCCAACACTCCGGGCTCTGGGCTCCGCGCACCTCCCCAGCTCCTCTCGCCCACTCTGGCCTCACGCCTGTGCTGCAGCCACGTGGATCCTGGTCTGCGGGAGCCTGCCTGCCCCGCCCCGCCCCGCACCTGCTTCCTCGGTGCCGCCTCCCGTCTCCCTCCCCACGCCCCAGCCCCTCCGCAGCTCCCTCCTTGACGCTGGCTCCAGGATGAAGCCAAACTCTGGGACAGCTTCCTGACCGCCTCTCCCACCGCGGGGCAGGCTCGGGTGTCACTCCTGCTTGCTCCTGTTTTTAACCTGAGTTCATCACACCGTATTGTAAGCACCCAGGACTCCCTCTGGGGCAGGAATTATCTTTCCTCCGACTCCAGCATCTACCATACTGCCTGGTACATAATAGGTCCTCAGGAACCGTTGAATGAACAAATGCTCTTTTATGGAATTTCTTGTCTTTGTTCATCTGACATTTGTTGGGCGACTACCACGTGCCAGGCACTGGGTTACTGGCTGTTGCAGGCACCAGGTGCAGCAATGACATTAACGAGACTCTGGTGGCTCACGGCAGTAGTGAGGGAAGCCCCCCATCCCTGGGGTCTCTGTCTCAGGCTCTTTTAAAGTACAGGTTGCCCAGACATGGCCAAGCAGACAATCCTTAAACTCAGTCCTGTAAAAGCCTTAACATGATGTGATCTGTGTTTTCAGTTATCGTTTTAGCAGAGGAACCAAGTCTTAAAATGGCATCATGCACGGAACTTGATAAAAGAGCTAAAACACTAAACTCGTCTGGTTGAAATTGGGGGAGGGTCTTAAAGTCTCCCACACTGCACGGCTCCCATCCAGGCCACCCTGATCGATGGTTTGGAAACGGAGCTCTAACCGAACACCGTATATTGCAGGGGAGGAAGTGAATCTCTGCGGGAAGCGACTGTAAGATCACGCAGCTGAGGAGGGCAGGGCAGGCACTAGAACGGGAACCTCGCACCTTTCCTCCAAAATCCGTCTCCTATCCTGCGTTCCACACGGATTCCTACGTGTTTATCCAGGTATCTGTCATCTACCTGTCAATCCTCTATTATCTATCTATTAGTATATATTTATCAATTATCTACCTATCCATTTATCCATCCATCATCATCTATAAATCATCTGTCAATCACCTATCTATCTCATCTATCAATCATCTATGACCTATTTATTTGTCAGTCATCTACCTGTAATCTATCCATTCATCATCATCTATTTATCGATTATCTATCCATCATCTATAAATTATCTATCAATCATCTATTTACCTATCAATCATATATCTACCCATCTATTACGAGTCAATATTCTATATCTATCTAATTCTAATACCTATCTATCTATCTCTCTGTCAGTCACCAACCAATATTCACAGTCCATGTATGACCAGCACTCTCCACCCCCTCACCGTCTGTTTATTCAGCGTACATTCTGGGCCACAAAGACGAGCAATTCGCTCCCGGTCCCTGCAGGACTGGCTGACCCCGGGCCATGCCGCTGCAGCTGTCACCAGCAGTGTGGGTGTCTCACACCCTCTGTCACCTCCCTCTCTTGCCTTAGCCTGCGGCTGCATCTGAGTCACTGGCTTCTGCTGTTTCGCCTTCATCCCCGTTCCTTGCTAGGCGTGTGCTCCCCGGAACACGGCTCCTCGGCGTGGCCCCTCACCGCCTCCCTGGGCAGGGTATGGTAACTGACTCGGGTTCCCTTGCGTCAACCCCGGTTCCTGCGACAAAGCCGATGGCAGCCCTGCGCTCCGTGCCTTAGCTGGGCTGGGCACCTTCCCCTGCCCTTGCTGGCTTCTCCCTCAGCAAGGCTTTGATGCTCAGCCGTGGGCTGCCGTGGAGACCGTGTGTCTGCTTGCCTTATGTGCCGTGTGCTGGATTGGGGGTGGGAGACAGACTGGGGGAAGGGCTTGCTCTGCACCACCCTTCTGGTCACTGGGGAACCACCCCACGGACGCTCCACCAATGCCACACGTGGCTCCCACAGCCACCCTAGGCACCTCTGTGCACCTGCAAAGGAAGGGGGAGGTATGGAGCCTTGTGTGGGTGTTTTCTCTGGACTAGTCCCTGAAGCAAAGTATATCTCTTTGACCCACTTTTCTCTGCCAGAATGCGGTCACATGGCCGTGCATGGACACAAGGGGGCCTGAAAATGTGGTCCCTGCTTGGCAGCTGCTTTTTAGTGACAACCTTCCACTGTGGAAGGAGACCAGGGATCCCTGCAGACAGCCAGCAGTCCCTGTGGAATGTGGCATTTGCCCGACGTTTGGTGTTTTGCTCCTTGGAATATTTTGCCTGTTCATTGGCTATTTCAGGCGGAGGGTAAATCCAGTTCCTACCTGCCCACCTTGGCTAAGAGAGGAAATCCCTCACTGGTTTACCATTTGTGCCTCTTTAAAATTTTGCTTGGTGTTTTCCCCAGAGTTTACAATACACACCTTTAATTAATCACAGTCTACCCTAAAATTACATAACACCACTCTGCTTATAGTGAAAGATTTTGCAACATTACACTCCTGATTTCTTCTTATACTTTTTGTTATTGCCTTATATTTTATTTTTACCTCTGTTGCAAACTCACAAAGCATGGGTACTATGTTTGCTTTAGACAATTGCCTTTTAGAACAATTAAAATAAAAAATATTTTTCTATTACGTTTATGTCATTTTCAGTTGTCTTCCACTTCTTTGTTTAAATCCAAGTCTGTCTGGAGAACACTCTTGAATATTCCTCATAGATCAAGTCTTGTGGCAATTAATTCTCAGGTTTTATTTGTCTCAAAAAACCTCCTTATTTCTCTTTCGAAGGACATGTTTTTACTTAGTGTAGGATTCCAGGTTAACGGGTTTTCTTTGTACTCTCAGCAATTTAGGGATTATACTCTCTTGTCTCTGGATTGCATAGTTTTTGAGCAAAAGTCTGTCGTAATTCTTTGCATTTTGATTTTTTTTTACGTGTTGTGTGTCTTTTTTCTCTGACTTTCTTCAAATTTTTTCAGTGTTTTTCCTACTTTTAGTTTTCAGCAGTTTGAATTTGTGTGCTTTTTATTTCATTTTGTTGATATTTATCCTGTTAGGTTTTCTTTGAGCTCCTTGGTTGTGTGCTTTTGGTATGTTACACTCATTTCCAGAAATCCTTGGTCATTATCTATTAAAATAATTCTTCTCTTCCATACTATCCCCTTTTTTTCACTTAGGATTCCGATTTGCCTCTACTAGGTCATTTTGCATTGTCCCACAACTCTTGGATGCTGTTTTCTATTTTGTCACTGTTTTTTCCTTGTGTCTTAATTTGACTGGTTGCTGTTGACATTCGACTCACTGATTCTGTACCGAGATGCCGCAGGTTACTGACGAGCCCGTCAGAAAGATTCTTCGTTTTGGTTTCTGCCCCTCCCCCACTATTTCTAGCATGTGTGTTTGATTCTTTCTCAGCGTTTCCATCTCTCTACTGAAATTTCCCATCTCTTCATGCACATTTTGCACTTTTTACATCAGAGTCTTTAACGCATTATGCATAGCTATTCTGAATTCCTACGTGATAGTTTCAACACCAGGTCATATCTGTGTCTGGTTCTATTGTATACTTTGTCTCTTGACTGTGTGTGTACATTTTCCTTGCTTCTTTGTGTAGCTTATAATTTTTGGACATCTTTCATAGACTAGTAGAGTCTGAGGAAATAGAATTTATGCTGGAAAATGAACATACAGTTTCCCTTGCTGTGCCTTTAATGTGGGGAGTTGAGCTAATCCAGTCAAGAGTGGTACTCGGTTTGGGTTTTCTTGTTGATACGGTCACCCTCGGTGTTCCTCGGGCTTGCACTGGTCACTTTTGTTTAGGGAGGATTTCCTGGGAGATTTTTTGTCAGTGTCTGTGCTGTCCTGAGCTTGAGATCTTCCCTTTGCATCTGCACCTCAGAGAGGGCCCTCTCTGTGGCCTCGTCCCTCCCTAGCAGTAAACTGCTTTTTCTAATCATTGGATGCCCCCAACCTGGTGTCCGGGTGAGGAAGGTGATGTTACCCTCTCCCTTCTGGGTTAGCGTCAGTCTCTGGTCAGCCCTGTGTCCTTGCATCTAAGGGGTGGGGTCCTCGCAGTGGTCCTACCCCTTCCTACTGTAAGGACATCTGACAGGCGTTTTCCTGCTCCTGTCCCAGGCGCAGGGGCCTCCCCTACTGTCTCAGAGTGTCAGGCTATGAAGTTTTTGTTCTGTGGGTGCTCCCTGCCTCACCCACAGGGGCTGCTGTTCCCCCTCCTCAGGCCACCTGGGGAGGCTGGAAAATAAAACCTGCAAATTCGTGTGAATTCCTCTGCTGCTTTTTGGCTTCCAGGGGTTCCATGCTCTCACTTTAGCCCACACCTATCCTCTAGCAACTTGTTCAGAATTTCAGCTGAATCCTTCCTGCCAGTTTCTGTGCCGCCCACCGTAAGCAAATTCTTGTGTTCCATAGCTCCCCTAGGGCTGTGCTTCCTTAGGATCTGGGTTAATTGGTTTCTCTCTGACTTCAGCTCTCTATTGGATTCAGGGAAAGTTATTATTTCCTAGATTCTATGTCCTTTTTCGTATTGTTGCAAGGGGGCATGATGCTAGCCAGCTTTCTACATTTTAAGTGGAAGCCAGAAGTCTGCCCATATATTTGAAATCTCTAATAGCGCTTTTTGTTCTCTAAATTTTTTCTTTCTGAGCACCCCGTTCTTGTAACACGGATGCAGTATCTTGTCTTATCTGTGAATACTAATAATAGTGTCTCCTTCTTAAGTTTCCTTTTTCCCACATAGTCTCTGCTTCCTACAAATTGCTTTTGTTCTGTTTGATTGTTCTGGTCACTGGCTTTCTTGTTAGAGCGCGTCTCAGATGTCTGGTCCTCCTTGACCATCACTCATGATTAAGAGTGACAGGCCAGCAGTCAGTCCAGCAGCTCTGAAAGCTCAAGTAGAGCCGGTCGGCTGTGGCTTTGTGATGAGTGGTCGGGGGTTGACGTGAGCCTCTGATGTCAGTTTCTTGGTTCTTTCCTCTGTGGTGAATCAGAGTCCCCAGAGGAGGTTCCTCCAGTCTCCCGCATGGAGAAAACAGGTCTGCTGCCTCCTGGAAGCTGAGTATTCCTGTTCCAGAGTACTTCATTTAAATTATATGCAGAATTCATGAATGTCTTTCTGGAATATTAATCCTCTCTCTTTCTTTATTGCTCCTTTCCCAAAGCTAGGAACATTGGTACTTATTTAAAATGCCTAAATAGACTGAAAAGATTTATTAAGCTCTGCAGTATGGCCTTGTTCCTACCTTCCCATCAACTGCCTGGGAGTGCAAATATTGCACTTTCAATCTCAGAGCCTTTTATATGCTGCTTCTTTCAAGCCCCGAGACTGAGTGCAGGCTCACGATTGCTCCAGGCTTACGAAGAAACGGCAGTTGTGAAGAGGTCGCTCTGCCAAAGCCTCAGCCCCGACCTTCCTCCTGGCGAGTGTGTGGCAGACCCTGCTTTGCTTTTGCATATGTGCTCGTGCCCACGTGGCTTAAGGCTTAGACTCTCCTCTAGACACAGGGAGCTCATCTATACCCACAGCAAGTGATGGCAAATGGTCAGAGGGAAAAGGCATCCCGCGCTGGGAAGACGTAGGTGCGGCCAAGCAGCTCAGAGAGGGAGCACTCCTCTTCCTCACCACCATCTGCGTTTGCAGAGGACCTGGCATCTCGCCGAGCTCTTGGACATCCATCATCTTGTGAATCCTCCCCAGTGGTTTGTGAGCCAGGAACGATGTATTTTGTGACCCTCATTTAAATGTTGGGGACTTGGAGGCTCAAGAGATTAAGGGAGTTTTTTATAAAATAAAAAATACTTCCAAGTGGCACAGCAGAGATCTGGCACTGCAGCCCTTGGTGAGGACTAACGTGAATTAATGAAAGGTGATTCCCTTAACATCGGGTACGCACGAAGACTTGGAACAGGCCGCTGTGGAGTTAGCAATAAGAAACCCCTGGGGCCCTGGTTTAGTAAGTGGAGAAAATGATAGAATGAGCACACGGACGTGGCTTGCCTGGAAGTACCTGGTCCCACGGTACATGTGAGCAGTTCGTGCCCTCGGTGGTGAGTGAGTGACACGTGTCCTCTGCAGTGCGGTCTATGTTATTGGTATCTTCATCGTGAAGGTCACAGATAAACTTGTCCTCCACTGTGCACTCACGTAAATTCTGAACTAGTAATGTTTAAATGAATAGATTCTCATTGTAAAATATGTAGGACGGAAGTGGCTGAAATACTCATCAACTGGGAGTTATTTAGGGTGTTTTTCAGCACGAGGCATTCAGTCCGTTTGGAGCAGCGCACGCATGCCGGGCGGGGAGCTGCAGAAGCAGGGTGACATTGTGCAGGTGCTCCTCTCTGGGCCTCGGGCACCTCGTGGCCTCCACACCCCTCCAGCTCCCACGTCCTGGCTGAGGTTTGCTCGCTTCTTAAAAATGCAGCATGTATTTATCTGCACACACAGCAGACTTTTTGGTTGCCCTCGATTAGACTCCTCATTTCAGTGTCTTAAAAAAGTCTCGATAGGAGCCTCTTAGCATTCCAGCAGGGCTGTCTGCGGTAATGTGCTGGAGGACGCAGGTGCCACGAGTGTGCACAGAGCTTGAAAAATGACCAGACAGAGCCCGCTCCCGGCGCTGACTGTCAGCAGCGCCCGCAGGATAATAAATCAACCTGTCTCATGTTGAGGGTCAGCTCGCTTGATGTTTAAAGTGTCTGGGCCAATCTAATCAGGCCGCAGAGCCTGTCCGTCTGTGGGCCCTGGGGCCATTGTGATGCAGAGTCTGCTCAGAGCTGGTGTTCCCTGACCCGATGACTTTGGGCATTAGGACCAGGTCGGTGTGAAACGTGTGGTCTGGAGCTCCGGACAGGAGCCTGCGGCTGATCCTCATCAGCTGGGAGAAAGCCTGTGCGGCCATGGGCAGGGCGGTCACCAGCTACTTGGCATGGGGGGAGACTTAGCAGAGCTGGCTATATAATTTGCAGGGCCTGGTGCAAAATGAAATTTTGGGTCCCTTGTTCAAAAAGCAGGACAAAGGGACATCGAAGGAGGTGACATGTAACCCTTTTTCCTTTCCTCCGTGGTCTTGCTTTGATTGGATACTTAACACAATTCTACATAAAGAAAATTAAAATTTTGAATTATTAGCATAAGTTTTCCTTTTCATATTTATACTGTGCAATGCTAGTTTTAGATGCAAATATAAGAGAATTTAGCTCACATGAAGAATCATGAGATTACCCAATTTGTATTTCTCAGCCTGTCCTTGGTGGGTGCCTCCAGCTGGCCAGAAGGGATCAACATATGCCGGCCAGGAAGCCTGGAGGAGGGACGGGTCCCCAGGTGCAGAGCCAGTGAGGAGCCCTACCCAGGTACTTATGAACCCCAACAGGTATCCAGGGCACACCTGGACACCTGCATCCTGGTCAGGGACAGGCTCTGGGCCCGTCCAGCCAGGCATTTCCCCTTCCCTGGCCCGCTGCCCCAGCCTAGAGCACACAGGTCCTTAAACCTCAGTGTGAGGACATGCTTGGGACTTGGGTCGGGGGGACAAGCTGCAGCTGCCCTCTGCACGTGTTGGGGCGCTGCTGGCAAGGGGGGCGGGTGTCACTGCCCCACCCAGCGCTGCCCACCCTGCAGCACTCCCCGGGGTGCGCACCCCCCGCGCATGGGCTCCCCGCACAGCAGCTCGCCAGGGGTGGGGACGGGCAGAAGCCGGGCAGCGAGGCCAGGACGCCGGGGCTGGGGAGCTGGGGGCCAGGAACTCACGCCAGGGGGGGATGGAGGGACACGGTGGGTCCGGCCTCCAGGCCTCCATCGTCCGGTTGATTTCTCTCACAAGACACAAGTGCAAAGGCAGCTTCGTTAAGAATTCACGTGGGGGACAGCAGGGCAGTCACCCCTTCACCCCTCTGGGCAGGGCCCCTCGAGTGGGCGCTGAGCCTACACAGGTCGCCCCCACGCAGCCAGCTGCGCTCCGAGGCACCTGAGTTCCAAGGTGAAACAGCAGGTTACAATTTGCGGTGGGCTCTCCACTAAGTTGGCGTGAAGTCACTTAGAACAGCAACCCCAAACCCTTTTGGTACCAGGGACCAGTTTTATAGAAGACAATTTTTCCATGGACAGGGGTTAGGGGGGTGGGGTGGTGGCTGAGCTCTGCGGCCTGGTCCCTAACAGGCCAAGGGCCATTACCGGTCTGCGGACCAGGGGTTGGGGATCACAGGCTTAGAGTATTAAACAACTGAAAGAAAGCAAAACATTTCAGAACTTGAGGGTAAGGGTGCTTAAGGAAGCTCTGTGGTTTTTTTCTTTGTGTGGATCAGGAGGAAAAAGAATATTATTCGCATTTAGAGATTATTATACGCCCCAGAAAGGAAGGAAGCGCTTCCCGTGTGGGTGTGCGAGAGGCAGAGGAAGAGATGAATGGCTCTGGGAGAGGGTCGCGTGACTCCGTGGCTGGACAGGGGTGTTGAGCGGAAGGTGCAGCCGTCCCGGAGCAGTGGGAGGGAACTCAGTTAAGACACGGGTATCTGGTGTCATCTCCCATTCCTCCCTAACTTACCCATCTGATGCTGGGCATGCCATTAGCTTCTCCATGCCTCAGTTTCCTCTTTTGGGATATGGAGAAAAGTGTGCCATTTACGACAGCGGCAGAAACCACGGTCCCTCTGCAGGCACCAGGAGCCGTGGCTGCCTCTGCCTGGGGCTGTGGTGTCCTCGCAGAATCACAGAGGTGGGGGATGGGCAGACGGCAAGCCCTGCTGGTGGAAGCTGGTGGGAGGGAGCCGATGTCGGAACACGGAAGGGAGGACTCATTTCCGGCCCTGTGACAGATGGCAGGAAAGTTCTGGTAGGAGAAAGGCATGGCCCAGAAGACAGGGGAATGATATACAGAGTCCTAAATTCGAGTTTCTGGGGGTTCAGGAGGAGGGCAAGAGAGGGGGGAAGGAACGGTTTCCTGGAGGGATGCTGGGTGGGACCCAGAGGGCGGGAGTTGGGGTGGGCGGTGTGTGCGGCTGCCCGTCTCCTTCCTTCATCCTGGATGAAGGCCGGGCCACCTTGGCCCTGTTCTCAAAGGAGCTTCTCCCTGGAGTTCAGTTCTGCACGGGACGAAGGAAGAAAATCCTACAGCTGAGGGGACTATTTTTTACGAATAAAAATGCAAAGTCTCCGAAGCAGAAAGTGCTGGATCCCAGCCTCCTCTCCCTCCGGAGCGGCCAATGCCAGTAGGGGTGGTGGCTGTCCTGGGACCAGGGCAGAGGCTGCCCCAGATGGACTCGGGTGGGCGTCTGGCACCTGGGACCTCTCCTTTGATCATCCGAGCTGCGAGGCATCAGCTTCCTGCTGCCCCGGACTCCCCTTCTCTCCACGCCAACCCTCTCTTGAAACCGAACCCTCATCTGAGCTGCGGCACCAGCCTCCCTGCACTGCGCGGGGACTTAGGGCTGTGACTTACGTGGGGGGAGTTGAAGGGGCCCCAGACGCAGGTGAGGGAGGTGGGGCCTCCGCAGAAGCCAGAGGTTTCGGGAGGCCTGGGCAGGA
>RJWJ010036136.1:0-16335 GCA_004363605.1 Indri indri
TTTTTTTTTTCCATATATTTTTAGCTGTCCAATTAATTTCTTTCTATTTTTGGTAGAGACGAGGTCTCCCTCTTGCTCAGGCTGGTCTCGAACTCCTGAGCTCAGAACGATCCGCCCGCCTCAGCCTCCCAGAGTGCTAGGATTACAGGCGTGAGCCACCGCGCCCGGCCCAAAATATTTTATTTTTGTACCAAAATGTGGATCCTTGTGGGGACATCCTAAGTACTGAGCTGGTAATAACACATGATTTTTTGAGACCAAAGAGAGAGAAAACTATTTTGTGGCAGTGTAAGAAGATGATAAGACAAAAGGAATGATGATCAGCCAACCTCAGCCCCATCTTCTCTCCTCCTCTGTATGGAAACGGCCGGAGCTTTCAGCTTGTTGGAGCTGGAACTTCCCTGTGTTTGCTGAACAGAGGAGCTGAGGCGCTCGATCTGGTGGGGTGGTGGGAAAGAGGGGTGTTGTTCCTGCTTCTCACGCCTGCCTCGTGAAGTTGCTGGAACTGAAGCCATGATTCTTGCTAACCTTTTCTCTCTGCCCCTGCCTCCTTGTTTTTGTTCTAAGCTCTCTACCTGTTGGCAGGTAGAGGACTATTGAGGCATTGTGGTTTAATGGAATAAGGGCAGGCTTAGGAGCCACTCGGACTTGTGTTCATATCTGAATGCTGCTACCGGTAACTGGTGCCTGGGATGAGTACTGAGCCTTTTTTACACCTCAGGGTTCTTTTTGTGAGATGATAGTACTTGCAGTAGTTAAGTTCATTTTGGTTGCAAATAGCAGAAATCAACTCTTGTTCTCTAACCTCTTAGAAAAGAGGGGATTTATTGGAAGGACACTGGAGGGACAGCCAAATAACTGGTCTTCAAACGGGGAAGGAACAGGCCTAGCTCTGGGGACTCTGGCAGCAGGCGTGGTAGGCCGCCTCCCTAGGGCACGACCTCTTTCTCTCACGGTCTGTATCCACTTCATCTGCAGATCTTGTCAGAGCTACCTTCGTGGTATACCCAGCGTTTACTCTGGGCTCTCTCTAGGGTTCTCACTCTCTCCTGCATTGTTATGTTAGCTTTCTGAGGGGTCTTCCTATTTCTGTGCTTGTCCCCCTCAGGCTGTTCCTTTTTTCCCAACCCTCCTCCCCCTGCACTGTAGCAGACTCGATAGTCTGTTCTTAACAAAGCAGCTAGAGTGAGCCTGTAAATCCTTATGGCAAATGTGCCACCTCTTAGCTTAAAACCCTCCAATATCCTGCTGAGAAAAAGCCTAATCAGTAGCTTATCTCTCATTTCCTATTCTTCTCCGCTTGATTTCTCTGCTTCTTTAAGCTGGATCTTTATTGATTCTCAGTCTTGGCAGGCATTCACTCTGCCTCAGGACGTTTGCACTTGTTCCCTTTGCCTGAGTGCTCTTCCTTCAAGCCGTCTGTTTTCTTGGCTCGCTCTCCTCCTTCAGTGAGGCTTTTCCTAACCACCTTGTTTAAAACTAAAATTGTACCATTCCCAGTCTCTTTGCTTGATTTTTTCTCCATACAATATGTCACCATCCACTGTACTATATGTTTTACCTATTTATTTTGTCTGTTTCCTCAACTATAACAAAAACTCCACAAGGGCAGAAACCCCATCTGTTTTGTCAGTGTTGAATCTCCGGTGCCTGGCTCTTAGTAGGCACTCAGTAAATACTTGTGGAGTGAAGAATATTCTTCATCAAGTGTCTTCTTAGTTGAGTCAGCAATGGCAAGAAGGATGGGCCATGTAAATAAGCATGACCCCTGGGAACTTGCCCAAGCATGAGTCTCAGAGAGGAGGGGAAAGAATTGTCATTTGAAGGCCATCCAAATTGATGTCTCTGAGGTTACCATCAGCACTAAATCAATTGGAGTATGATTACTTAGTGGAAATTCATACACTAGTTGCTTTCTAGAAGAAAATGTTCGTTCTTCCCCCTTTATGAAAGCACCTAGCTACCTGACAATATTAGAAATTCAGTCATTCTCCATAATATAAGGTTGTTTGGAAGTGTAGAAATTATGGTCATATAGTAATATGAAAGCTCATATGCAGCCTAATGTTTTAATAAATAAATAATAAATGATTCAAATTGTATTAATACATGGGTTTTTAAGGGCTCTTCTGGTATCTGAGCAGACTCAAACTTCAGGACCTCGACCAGGTTCATAAAAGAGGTGAATTCATAGAGTGGGAAGGCATTGAACTTTTCATTTTTCATTTCATTTCTTTAAGTAGGAAATATTTTGCCTGAAGGCATTGTGGGCTGTGAGTACATTTATCTTTGGATTTCATAAGGAATATCTACTAATTTGCTGTTTTATATTCATGCTTATAATGTTTTTCAAAGGTATGTGTATGTTATATGTATGAAGCGAGTTCTTTCATTATAAAAAAATAGTTTGACCTTACATTCCTATCTGATAACTTTTGGATAAAGATGATTTTCTATAGTTTCATCAAGGTGAAGAACTTGAATATTTGGATTTTTTAAAATCTTCATAAATCTTAGCACTGTTTTGTTTCTGAACTATTCAAGTAGAAACTTAAGCTTTGGGGTCAGACATTCTTGGATTAAAGTGTCATGTGTGGCACTTCTTAGTCATGTGACCTTGGGCAGTCCAATCTGTCTGCCACAACAGGGTCATCCTGGCACCCAGCACGATAGGCCTTTTAGGAGTAAAAAAAAAAAAAAAAAAAAAATGGGGGAGGGGGGTTTGTCTTCAAACATAATAAGCATTACATTAATGGCTATTTTTATTGTTAATAAATGGTAGACATCCTTTGATGTTAAGTATCCTGTCATAAATTTCATTCTGATTTAAAGTATCTAAAATATGCAATACTAGCAGAATTTAAAAAAAACTTATAGCTCTGTATATACTTTACTTTGAACAAGTAAATAATTTTCATAAGCATAAAATACAAACAAGGTATTTATTGTGAAAACTTATTTTAAAGCTTTTAGGTTTTACTTTTTAAAGTTGATAATCAAATTTAGCTCTTTTTAAAAACTAAGGTTTATGTGGAAATTGGTAAATTTATGTTTAGTCTTCATTTTGATAGTGATTTCTAGATCCCAGTTACAGTTGTTGTTGAGCAGTGCTAACACTGAACTTTTTCTTCCATGGAACTCAACTTAATTAGGTGAAACTTCATCCACCGTATCACTCTGCTGTAACAACGGTGGTCTGTCTTGTTTCATTAGGACGTCTTATCATGGTTCATGTCATTAGTGCCTGAATTTAGATTCCACTGGCCTAAGGGACTTCTATTTAAGTATTTTCCCTTTGTAAATAGCATAGATAATCTCTAGGCACTGGCACTTTGGTTTTCCACACTTCACTTTTGCTTAATTTTCTAAAGATGAGAAGAAACATTTTGAGAATAGTAACTCAGAGCATTATAAGCAAAATTCAAAGTAGCATTGTGATTTCAAGAGCTGGCTCAAATCTGAAAGAGAAAACGGACAGTCATTTCTAAAAAGATAAGGGTACAATTGGATTTACTTTTGCTTTGTAAATTGTATTCTGATTTTTTATCATTGGATGAATATGTACTATGGCGTATTGTACACATGATCATATAAATATATTCTTTGAGAACATTGTTTTGCTAATTATCTTTGCATTCTTAAGCTCCAGTTGCTCCTGGCACAAAGATTAATACTGAACTTTTGGTATTTACAGACATGAAAAAATAGGATTTGTACAGCTATAAATGTTTATTGCCCAAGAAAAAGAAATATATGTGCAAGGAAATAATGTTTTATTTAAAGTTGCTTCTATTGAGAAAAATATTTTGCTCTTTATATAGGTTGAATAATTGCCATAGGTAGATGATTTTTTAAAAATAACAGCTTCATTGATATATAATTCATAAACCATAAAATTCACCCTTTCAAAGTATACAATTCAGTCGTTTTTAGTATATTCGCAGAGTTGTAGAGCTATCACCACTATCTAATTTTAGAATATTTTCATCACTCCAGAAAGAAACTTTGTGCCCATTTTCGTTCACTCCCTCTCTGTCTTTCCCCCCAGCTCCTGGCAACCACTAATCCATTAATACTTACTTTTTCTGTGCATTTGCCTGTTCGTGTAGGTGGCATCATGTAGTACGTGACCTTTTGCTTGGCGTAATGTTTCCAGGGTTCATCCATGTTGTAGCTTTTGCTTCATTGTTTTTTATGGTCAAGTAATATTCCCTTGCATGGGTATATCACATTTTGGTTAGCCATTTATCAATTTGGGTTGTTCCTGCTTTTTGGCTATTATAAGTAATGCTGCTATAAACATTTGCGTACAAGTTTTTACGTAAACATAAGTTTTTAATTCTTTTGGGTGTATAACTAGTAGTGGATAGGCATGTTTTAAAAATACATAGAAAAATATTTTCTTGAATTTTGCAATGCATTATGTAGAAGGAGGAACTCTTATTCTAAGAATTGTTGGTACACCTAATTTTAATTTTTGAAAGGTCAAGAAAAATTGACTAGACCATTTATTATATGGTGTTAGTCAAATCTTTATAGTTTATTAATTAGGGGGGAAAGCCATGATTCTTTGTTTTGGTTCCCCTGTGTAATGATTAGTAAAAGGTGAAAGATTTGCTCCTTCTGAAGAGAGCATGCTTCTGTATAATGATTAGAAGAAAAAAGTTCTCACTTGGCATTTTATAGTTTTAAATATAAATACTAGATAAAACTTGGCTAATTGGAAAGTTATTAAATCATAAGACACTATATTATAATTAGGGAGGTATTTATTAAAACTTTTGCTGCCTTTTTTATTTTGAATCAGTTTAGAGTAGTGGTTCTGAGCATAGGCTTTGGGGTCAGGCAGACCAGGGTTAAATGCTGGCTGGGGTATTTATTAGCTCAGTGACCTTGGACCAGTAGTTTACCCTCTCTGACCGTCTTTTCCCTAATCTGTAAAATGAAGACTAGTACCTATTTTACAAAGATGGCATGAGAATTGAGAATGTGCGAAGTGTATATCATGTGTCTAATAATAAGCACTGATAAATGGTACAGGGAATGTTTTTTTTTCCTAGTGCAGTGAATTTTCATTTAGTTTTATGGAAGTCCTGGTGGGTTTCATGAGTGGTATCTTTCAAACCTTTTGGACCATGTCCCACGCTAAGAAACACCTTTTTCTTCTTCCTGATCATTTTCTAAACAAAACAAAAACGATCCAGAAAAAAAACACTTTTTACAAGGTGACCCAGTTCTTACACACACATACACCCACACGCACATCTATTGTATATATGAAGTCAAACTGTTGGGAGAAAACACTCACCATGTGCCATGTACTGTTTTGTTTTGTTTTGTTTTGTTTTGTTTTGTTTTGTTTTGTTTTGTTTTGTTTTGTTTTGTTTTGAGACAGTGTCACTCTCTTGCCTGGGGCGAGTGCCGTGGCGTCAGCCTAGCTCACAGCAACCTCAGACTCCTGGGCTCAAGCAATCCTACTGTCTCAGCCTCCCGACTAGCTGGGATTACAGGCATGCGCCACCATGCCCAGCTAATTTTTTTTTTCTATATATATTTTTAGCTGTCCAATTAATTTCTTTCTGTTTTTGGTAGAGACGGGGTCTCGCTCTTGCTCAGGTTGGTCTCGAACTCCTGAGCTCAGAACGATCCGCCCGCCTCAGCCTCCCAGAGTGCTAGGATTACAGGCGTGAGCCACCACGCCCGGCCCTGTTTTGTTTTTTTTACAGCAGTATTAGATATGCAGAAAGTACAAAGTCCCATTATGCATATCACCACCACCCCCAGCCCACTATAGTTCATCCTATTATTAGCATCTTGCATTAGTATGGTATATTTGTTATAATCGATGGACCATTATTGACAGGTTTTTGTTGACTAAAGTCCATCGTTTACATGAAGGTTTACACTTTGTGTTGTACAATTTGCGGGTTTGAGCAAATGTATAATGATGTGTATGTACCATGCTAGTATCACACAGGATAGTTTCACTGCCCTAAAAATCCCCCGTGCTCTACCTGTTAAGCTCTCCTTCCCTTCCTTGCCCATGGCAGCCACTGATCCTTTACTGTCTCCATTGTTTGCTTTTCCAGAATCTCTCTATATGGTATACATAGCATACTGTACATAGCATACAGTATGTATGTATGTACAGTATACATATCTCTATATAGTATACATATAGTACAGTATACACATCTCTATATGGTATACATATAGTACAGTATACACATCTCTATATGGTATACATAGCATACTGTACATAGCATACAGTATGTATGTATGTATGTATGTATGTACAGTAGCCTTTTCAGACTAGTTTCTTTCAGTTAGTTATTACTAACTGACTGCATTTAAGGTTCTTCTATGTCTTTATGTGGCTTGATAGCTCATTTTTAAATTGCTGAATAATATCCCATTGTCTGGATGTACCACAGTTTGTTTATTCATCTACTGAAGGACATCTCGATACGTCCAAGTTTTAGCAATTATGAACAAAGCTGCCATAAACATTCATGTGCAAGTTTTTGTCCAGACATAAGTTTTCAACTCCTTTGGGTAAATACCAAGGAGCTCGATTGCTGGATCATATGGTAACATATGTTTAGTTTTGTAAGAAACTGCCAAACTGTCTTCCAAAGTGGCTGTACCATTTTACATTCCCACCAGCAAGTTTCTTTTGCTCCACATCCTCACCAGTATTTGGTATTGTCAGTATTTTGGACTCTGGCCATTGTAATAGGTGTGCAGTAGTATCTCATTTAAATTTGCAATTCCCTAATGACCAAAGATATTGAACAACGTTTCATGTGCTTATTTGCCATCGGTATGTCATCTTTGGTGAGGTGTCTGTTCAGATCATTTGCTCATTTGAAAAATTGGGATTTTTTTCCTTATTACTGAGTTTAAGAGTTCTTGGTATATTTAGGATATAAGTCCTTTATCAAATATATATTTTGGAAACATTTTCTCCCTGTCTGTGGCTTGTCTTTTCATTTTCTTAATACTGTTTTATATTATTCTGCTCTATACCATTAAAAAACAAAACTTGTCCTGAGGCACTAATTGATTTCACAACCCACTAGTAGGTCATAGCCTGTGGTTTGAAAGTCAGTGTTTGTTCTGCTTCTGTAATATTCACATGAACAACATCAGTAAAGCACCATCATTTCAGGCAGTGATTTCCAACATTGATGGACAGTGGTGTCAAAATTGATACTGCCCTTTTTTCTATTCTAGAGTATTCTCTAAGTTTCAGTAGGTAGATTAAATCTGGGCAGCTTTATCACCTCTGTACCCTGTACTCATGACACATCTAGGCATTACGGAAAGCTTCATGAATTTTACATTTCTACAGGTTCCCTCAAAATGCATATGCTTTTTTTTTCTTTTTTCTTGAGACAGAGTCTCACTCTGTTGCCCGGGCTAGAATGCTGTGGCATCAGCTTAGCTCACAGCAACTTCACACTCCTGGGCTCAAGCAATCCTCCTGCCTCAGCCTTCTGAGTAGCTGAGACTACAGGCACACGCCACCATGCCCGGCTAATTTTTTTTTCTATATGTATATTTTAATTGTCCAGCTAATTTCTTTCTATTTTTAGTAGAGATGGGGTCTTGCTCTTGCTCAGGCTGGTCTCAAACTCCTGAGCTCAAAGGATCCACCCACCTCGGCCTCCCAGAGTGCTAGGATTACAGGCGTGAGCCACCACGCCCAGCCTTCATATACTTTTAAATACTGAAGGTCTAAGTAAATAAAGAGAAGTTAAAGTATCTATTTTGTATTCCCAGGAGTAGTGTATAACCAGATTTCACCAGTTCAAATTGCTGAGAGGGAATTTTTATATGATAGAATATATTTTTTAAAAATATCAAATTATTAAAGCAAGTAAAACAGTGATAAACTAAACTGAACTGATGTAGTTATTGAAAATCTAATTTAATGGCTATTTAATAACTTTGAGTAGATGCTACTCAAATATTTAAATATATCTGTCCACTCAAGAAGGTTATGTATGTATCTCTACAGTCTTATACTTCTCATTTATTTAGAAAAATTTTTCATTGTTCTCCTAAGATCAATTCTGTTTCTTTTCCAAAATAATACAGATTCCAATTACAGAAATTGAACTTTATATGATCTAACTAAACTACACCTTTATTTTCTTTGAAATTAATTCTTTTTCCCCAAAATTTGCAGCAGGGGGAAAACTTACCCCGTTACCCTGCAGTGCCACCTTGTGGAAAGAGGGAAGATTTTAGCAAAGGACATCTGTTGAAATCTGCCGAATACCACATATGTGTGTTCAAGACTCCTGACTTTCAAACTAACAATTTGTCAAGATTATTTTTCTTCTATCTGAACTAGTGATTTTTCTTCTATGTGGACTTAGTGATGAGAGGGGTAAAGTGTTGGCTGTCTTTCTCTATAGAGACCTTGAAGATAAGAAGACAGGCAAGCACTTACCCGTCATGAGTCAAAAAACCTACTATAAAAAGGCATTTTATATATAATTGGGGGAGTTATTGAGTGCTTCCTATGTGCCTGGCACTGCTTCAGGCATTACTGATACAGGAGCAAACTAACCAAATCTCTTGTTCTCGGGGAGCTTATGTTCTAGTGGCAGGAGACAGAGCATAAACAAATAAATATGTAACATAGATCAGGTGAGTGTTACACAGAAAAATAAAGCAGGACAGGAGGGCAGACAGTGATAGAACAGTGCTATTTTAGATTGGTTAGGAAACTCAAACTATGAGATGCCTTAGTAGGCAAAGGGGTAAGGAATAAGGAACAAAAAAAGACTTCGAAGAACTGAGGGAAACAGGGCACTCCACTGGTAAGTAGTGATCTGAAGGCATAGCACTTAAGGGGAAGTAGTAAAAAAAATTTTTTTTTACTAATTTGAAATTTTGATTTATAAAGCATGATTTGGGAAAATATATTATTAGATCTTGAAACGTATAGGCTATGAAGTCATACTGGAAAATATTTACCATTACAACTGTAAAATAAGTCCATAAATAATAAAGATATATTCTAGTCACGTCTGGTAAAACTGTTATAGCATTAGTTTTGGACTTGTTTGATCGGGATCCAGGGATTAACTATTTTATTCCAAATTTTATAGATTCCAGGCTATTTAGTATGCAAAAGCTCCTAGTCTTTTATAAATTCTTTTTATGGTTATTGAGCAGAGGTTATTATTTAATTTCTTTTTTTAGAAAAATTTTATTATAAAATAGAAATTTGTTTGTGGAAGAGGGATAATGCTTAATTTATTTTTATTTTTTATGTTTTATTTATTTTTTATTTTAAGAGCTGGGGTCTTCCTGTGTTGCCTAGGCTGGTGTTTGTTTTTTGTTTTTTGTTTGTTTTTTTTGAGACGGAGAGTATTGCTCTGTTGCCTGGGCTAGCGTGCCGTGGCATCAGCCTAGCTCACAGCAACCTCAAACTGCTGGGCTCAAGTGATCCTTCTGTCTCAGCCTCCCTAGTAGCTGGGACTACAGGTGCTCACCACCATGCCCAGATAATTTTTCCTTTCTATTTTTAGTTGCCTGGCTAATTTTTTCTATTTTTAGTAGAGATGGGTGTCTCGCTCTTGCTCAGGCTGGTCTCAAGCTCCTGAGCTCAAGTGATCCTCCTGCCTTCACCTCCCAGAATGCTGGGATTAAAGGTGTGCCAGACTGGTCTTAAACTCCTGGCCTCAAGTGATCTCCCATCTCAGCCTCCCAGCTAGCTGGGACTATCAGTGTGTGCCACTGAACCCAGCTAATGCTTATTTATTGAACAGACCAGATGTATTTTACTTCAGTTATATGAATATATATTTTCTCAGTTCTAGGGTATGGTAGGGGTTCTATGTTTCATGTGTCATTTCTGGAGTCGACCAGATTTTAGTGTGCTGACATGTGTCAGGTACTGACGACACAGTGGGAAATTAAAGATTCGACAGTGAATTAATTGGAAGAGTATAGGGTCTAGCGAGGGGAGGGAGATGGGGTAATGCTCACTGAAGTGATGTAATAAAGATGCGTGAAGAGTTCCTGGGTCACAAAGGAAGGAGCATGTACCCTCTCTGGTGAGAGGAGATGATAAAGAGTGGTTTTGCAGAGATGGTAGCTATGAGCTGGGTTTTGAAGGGTGATTAGGAGTTCACAGGCAAACAGGAAGGGTACTTGAGGAGAGGGACGGCTGCCAGAGAGAAGAACATTGGAGCTGAGGGAGTGAGGTTCAGTGCTTGAAGGGAGTAGGACCTGGAAGGCTAGAAGTTTGTAGTTTATCCTGTTTCTCAGAGTGTATTCTGTGGCGATCCAAGCCCCATGAGATTCTCTGGGGGAAAAATTTAGAGATTCACATGGACATTACAACATTAGACTGTAAGAAATGCTCGGTAATGAAACCTGTTTCCTGTTTATATACCAGAGAAAATGTTTTGGGAAGCGCTACTGTTAGGCAGTGGGGAGCTCTGGAATATTTTAAGCAAGGGAAGGACTTTACTTGATTTATGTTCAGCAAATGAAATGGCAGTGGTGGAGGGTTAGGTTGGAGTGAGGGGAGATTAGTGGCAAGGAAACTAGTTCAGAATTATTATCACTTTTGGTTACATATAACATGACCATCAATATAAAGATGTTTAATATCAAAATGTAGGAATTCAGGGCACTTCTAAGAAAAACATTTTTTAACAGTGAACTAAAATTATACTTAATTGACAGCAGAGATTTCAAATGAGAGGAGAGTTTTGGGACAAATGCAGGTTTTGTTTCTGACCTTGAATCAAAGATTAAACAAATATTTTAATACTTTGTGATTAGAGAAAATCTTTGGTTTAAATTGTACTTCAGGAGTATTATTTTTTTAAATCCTTTCCAATATGATGTCTTAAGATCTTAGATCAAAGTGTTGAGATTTTTTTGAGATTTTTTTTTCTTAGAAAATAAGGCCAAATAATTTTAATTTTTAATTTTTTCAAATACCTTGTAATGTATTTTTATGTTTAACAGCCATTTGTTTTTCTTTTATTGTGATATATTAACTCATTTCCTTGGCCAATTTCTTTTAATGAATTGGATTTTTGGTTTGTTATTTTTTAGGAGCTCTTTACATATTAAGGAGACGAACCATTTATTTTTAATATGAATTGCAAATATTTTTGCCCAGTCTATGTTTTTGCTTTGTAAGAGAGTCTTATATTTGATGTCCTTGAATATATCAGTCTTTTTTTAAAAAAAAAAAATGCTGTCTGGTTTAGTTAGAAAGGGCTTCTGTACTCCCAAGTTTATAAAACGGAATTTATTCAGGTTTTATTCTAGACTTTTTATAGTTTTTATGATTTATATCTAAATATTGAGCTATGAGGAACTTACACTATGTGTGTATGATGTACAGTATGAATCCAGTTTTTTTCCAGATGGGTATTTTTAATTGTTCAAACATCATTCATTGTGTGTAGTCTTTCCCTGTTTGATTTTGAGATACCTCACTCATAATGTATATTTTCTATATGTAATTGGGTCTGTTTCTGGGACATGAATTTGTCCCATTGATCTGGCTTTGTAATTATCTGGTAGTGCTAGTACTTTTCTAATACTCTTCTCATTTGGAATTTGCCTGACTTGTCTTAGTTTTTTATTTTCTACATGGACTTTAGAATTGGCTTATTTGCAGAAACTAATCCCGTAGGCATTTCAGGGGGGAGGGTTTGGAGGGATCACTTTAAATGTATAGATTAATCTCTTTATGATTAGGATCTAACATACAGCTTTAATCTTTTCTCTTATAGATGATATTAACCGTTTTCTTGAGCAACAATGAGCAGATTTTAACAGAAGTTCCTATAACACCAGAAACAACCTGTCGAGATGTTGTAGAATTTTGCAAGGAACCTGGAGAAGGCAGCTGCCATTTAGCTGAAGTGTGGAGGGGAAATGGTATGTATTAGGTTCTGTAAAGATTACTAAGTACCTTCAATTTAATATTTATCAACTGGGAAATATTGCTTCTGGTTCTTAGTTATCTGTGGTAATATGGAATTGAGTAATTAAAATAAAGCAATTATATTACATGGGGATAGTATTTTACAAAATGCTACTTGTAAAAATGTCATATGTGATTTGACTCTGACTGTAGCCATTTGAGATAAGCAGGTAAGGTAGATCTGGCTCTTGTGTGAGGCCTTTCTTCCTGTTGTTCCTAGCCAATTGTGTAGTACTGGTTGTTTGTCCTGTGAGATCTTACAGTGTTCTGTCCAATACATGTTGAGTTGGGTATCTTACTCTTCTTTTCCCTTCTGATAACTTCATGAAGCAGAAGCATTATTGTGTTCTCCTGTGTATAAAACCCTATAAATGGTAGATCCTTCATATATCTTTGTTCATTAAATTAAGAAGAGTAAAATACTGGCTCTTACATTGAAGGAATTTGTCAGCTAGCTGGTCAGAGATCAGAGGTAATATTACTGAATACAGAAATTCCGCAAAATAATTTGGATTTTAAAGAAGGGATTGGATTTAGATAGATGGGGTATACTAAGTTAGAGAGGCAATGTGAATGAAGGAAAAGAGTAGAAAACAAACATAGTATGGTAGGACTGCTAAGAGACTGTCTCGAGAAAAAGTAGGGAGCTAGCAGAGACCAGAAGCCCACGCAAGGCCCTTCAGCACCAGTAGAGGGGTGTAGCCTTTACTTGGCATGCAGAAAGAAAAGGAGTTTGTACAGTTTTTTTTTGTTTTTTTTTTTTTGAGATGAGAGTCTCACTCTGTTGCCCTGGCTAGAGTGAGTGCCATGGTATTAGCCTAGCTCACAGCAACCTCAAACTCCTGGGCTCAGGCGATCCTCCTGCCTCAGCCCCCCAAGTAGTTGGGACTACAGGCATGCACCACCATGCCTGGCTAATTTTTTCTGTATATATATATTTTCAGTTGTCCAGATCATTTGTTTCTATTTTTCAGTAGAGACGGGGTCTCGCTCTTGTTCAGGCTGATCTCGAACTCCTGAGCTTAAACAATCCGCCCGCCTCAGCCTCCCAGAGTGCTAGTATTACAGGCGTGAGCCACCGTGCCCGGCCTTTATAGATTTTTAAATAAGGAATGGCATTCTGAAAATAATGCTTGGTGGAAATCCATCTAGTAACTGTGTGGTATATATGGGCGTAATGGATAGTAAAAGAAGGATCAATGGGCTTATGTTGAGTTTGAGGCAAAAATGAGATGAGTATCCAAATGGAAGTGTTTAAAGGCCCTTAGATATAATCAAGTCTTAAAGTTTTTTTTAACAGGCTCATTGAGATATAATTCACATACCATCCAAGTCACTCATTTAAAGTGTGAGATTCCGTGGTTTTAGTGTACTCACAGAGTTGTGCCACCATCACCACAAGCAATTCTAAAACATTTTTGTCACCCCAAAAAGAAACCTTATACCCGTTAGCAGTGACTCATCATTTCCCTTCACCCCCTTCCCCCATCTCTAGATAACTACTAATCTTTTTGTCTCTATAGATTTGCCTATTGTAGACATTTCCTTTAAGTGGAATCATGCAATATGTAGTCCTTTTCGACTGGCTTCTTTCACTTTAGCGTAATGTTTTCAAGGTTCATTCATGTTGAAGCATGGATCAGTAATTCATTCCTTTTGTTGTCAAATAATGTTTCATTGTGTGGATGTACCACACTATCCATTCATCAGCTGATGGACATTTGGGTTTTTACCTTTTGCCTACTACAAATGTTGCTGCTGTGAACTTTCATGTACAAGTTTTTATGTGAACATGTGTTTTCATATCTTTTAGGTATAAACCCAAGAATTTCTGGGTCATATGATAAATCTGTGTTTAACCTTTCGAAGAACTGCCAACCTGTTTTCTGAAGCAGTTGCTCCATTTTACATTCCCAGCAGCAGTATATGAGGGTTCCAGTTTCTCCACATTCTCTCCAACACTGTATTGTCTGTCTGATTTTAGCCATGCTAGTCGAGATGAAGGGATATCTCATTATGGTTTTTATTTGGTTTTTTTGTTTTGTTTTTTTTTTGAGACAGAGTCTCACTCTCTTGCCCGGGGCAAGTGCCGTGGCGTCAGCCCAGCTCACAGCAACCTCAAACTCCTGGGCTCGAGCAATCCCACTGCCTCAGCCTCCCGAGTAGCTGGGACCACAGACATGCGCCACCATGCCCGGCTGATTTTTTCTATATATATATTTTTAGCTGTCCAATTAATTTTCTTTCTATTTTTGGTAGAGATGGGGTCTCGCTCTTGCTCAGGCTGGTCTCGAACTCCTGAGCTCAGAACGATCAGCCCACCTCGGCCTCCCAGAGTGTTAGGATTACAGGCGTGAGCCACTGCCCCCGGCCGTATGGTTTTTATTTGTATTTCTCTGATGACTAATGATGTTGAACATCTTTTCATGTGCTTGTTGGCCATTTGTATATCTTCTTTAGTGAAATATCTATTCAGATTCTTTTGCCTATTTTTAAAATGACTTATTTTTCCTTTTATTATTGAGGTGTAAAAGTTCTTTATATATTCTGGATACAACTGCCTTACCAGATATGTGACTTGCAAATATTTTCTTCCAAAGTCGTCTTTTAATGTTATACTTAGAATTCAGAAAAAAGACTTTTAAGGATACATTGAGAGAAACTTGACTTTGATAAATGTTGGACTATTACTCAACTAGAAGGGAAAGGATAGATCTCACTTGTCAGCCTGATGACAGCTACAGGAAGGGAGCAGTTAAATAATTGACCTTTTTTTAGGGAACCAGTGTTAGAGCCTGAGCCTTCATTCCAACATTGTTTCTTCTTCTCTAGCCTTAACTTAGCACTTTTGCTCTTTGTTAGTTGTTATCACTTCTGACTTCCTTTTCTGCCTCCCTCTTGTCTTTTACTTAGCTTGGAAGGTAGTAAAATTTTTGTACAAGTATTGTAGCCCTAGGCTGGGTGAGGTGGCTCACTTCTATAATCCTTGCACTCTGGGAGGTAGAGGCAGGAGGATTGCATGAGATCACGAGTTCCAGACCAGCCTGAACACCATACCGAGACCTCTGTCTCTACTGAAAATAGAAAAAATTAGCTGGGCATGGTGGTGCATGTCTGTAGTCCCAGCTACTTGGGAGGCTGAGGCTAGAGGATCGATTGAGCCCAGGAATTTGAGGTTGCAGTGAGCTATGATGGTGCCACTGAACTCTAACACCTGGTGACAGAGCGAGAATCTGTCTCCAAAAAAAAAGAAAGGAAAAGTAATGTAGCCCTAAGTGATCCAAGGCTGTTTGAGATTGAGAATGCTCATCTCCCTGACTGAGTCCTTTGGTTGGTGCCATCCTTGTCTCCAAGCCCATCTCAATTCATAGCCCTTGGTTTGGTTTTACCTCATCAAGGATGAGGACTACCACCCCAGAGCACAGAGGGTCACAGCATACTGTATTTGCCATGGCTTTGAACATGTTCTTTCCATGTCTAGGTCAGTCCCTGGGAGCTTGCCTCACTTTTACTCGTTCTTTGCCTCTCATTCCTTCCTCGAATCTCAAAGGGTGTTAAGTGTCCCTCCCTGTGCTCTAATGCTGTCGTATTTATCAAAACATAATATAGTAGTTTTCATCTCTGTCTTGTTGAACTATAATAAAATTTCTGTACTCAGGAACTTGTCTGTTTGTTCATCATATCCCCAGTGCCCAGCCGTGCTTGTAATAGGCCCTTAGTAAATGCTTAAATCAGCAAGTAAAACAGGCAGCAAAACTGGATCTAGGAAGAAGAGGAGAGATCTCCTAGTGCTGCGGTATCCCCACACCCTGGGCTGCAGACTGGTACTGGGCTGCACAGCAGGAGATGAGCGGTGGGCAAGCAAGTGAAGCTTCATCTGTATTTACAGCCACTCTCCATTGCTCACGTCGCTGCCTGAGCTCCGCCTCCTGTCAAGATCAGCATCAGCATTAGATTCTCATAGGAGCACAAACCCTACTGTAAACTTTGCATGCAAGGGATCTAGGTTGTGCATTCCTTGTGAGAATTTAATGCCTGATGATTTGAGATGGAGCTGAGGTGGTGATGCTAGCGCTGGGGAGCGGCTGCAAATACAGATTATCATTAGAGAGTTTTGAGTGCACAGAGACCATAATAAATCAGTTGCTTGCAGACTCATATCAAAACCCTATCAGTAGGCCGGGCGCGGTGGCTCACGCCTGTAATCCTAGCACTCTGGGAGGCCGAGGTGGGCGGATCGTTCTGAGCTCAGGAGTTCGAAACCAGCCTGAGCAAGAGCGAGACCCCGTCTCTACCAAAAATAGAAAGAAATTAATTGGACAGCTAAAAATATATATATAGAAAAAAAAAATTAGCCGGGC
>RJWJ010036137.1:0-16243 GCA_004363605.1 Indri indri
AAACTGTCTCTCCTGTATTTTCACTTTTTCTCTCTCCTCTAAGCCCTTCCCAACAACCTACAAACATGTATAGAGTCTCCCATTCGATAAAACCTTTCCATGGCTCCCACTCTCTTGAACTTTGGTTCTTCTTTCCTTTCTCTGTGTTTAGATCTGCTTGTCCCAGGTCTGCCCTACTGTGCCTAAAGAACACTGGGCTCATCTCTGCCCAGATCCATATCAGTAATGCCCAGCAGGTCTCAGTTCTTAGCCCAGTGAAATAAAATAAAAACTGCAAAAAAGGGTACCATTGACATTGGTTCCAAGCTGGCCCTTGACCCAACATTTCCTCTACTTACTTTACTGCCTTAACCCCTGGATGATTAAGCCTTCTAGTCTGGTTATATGACAGATTCATTTTCTGAGCTTTCAACTCTCCTTCTCTAATAAGTAGGTTGTCTTCTCTCTTCTGACATCATGCTCATTTGGGGGCCTTTTTTTTCCAACTTAGAAAGAATGATGTAATGAACCCTCATATTCCCGTTACCCAGCTTCAACAGTTATCAACAAAAAAGCCCATGCTGGATTATTTTTAAAGCAAATGCCAGATTTTACATCATTTTATTCATAAATAAACTGTCTCACAAATGTCTTTTATTTTATAGTTGGTTTGTTTTCCTTGGATACAAAACACTCCACACATTGTATCTGGGTTGATATGTGTGATGGTTAATTCTGTATGTCAACTCACTTGATCACTGGGTGTCCAGATATTTGGTCAAACTTTACTCTGGGTGTTTCTTTCTTTTTTTTGAAATAGTGTCTTGCTCTGTCGCCTGGACTAGAGTGCAGTGGCATCATCATAGCTCACTACAACCTCAAACTCCGGGGCTCAAGTGACCAGGACTCCTGCCTCAGCCTCCCAAGTAGCTGAGACTACAGTGCTCCATCACACCTGGCTAATACTCTGGGTGTTTCTGTAATGGTGTTTAATGTTTAAATTGATTGACTGAGTAGAGCAAATTGCCCTCTCTAATATAAGTGGGCCTCATCCAATCAGTTGGAGGCTTCAATAGAACAAAAAGGTGGACCCTCCCCTGAATAAGAAAGAATTCTTGACTGCCCTCAGGCTGGGACATCAGTTCTTTCCTGCCTTTGGACTCAAACTGAAGCATTGGCTCTTTTCTGGGTCTCAAGCCTCTGGCTTTCAGACTGGAATTACACCATCAGCTCTCCTGGTTCTCAGGCCTCCTGATTTGTCCTAGAACTACACAATCAGTTCTCCTGGGTCTCCAGCTTACAGACTGCAGATCTTCGGACTTGTTAGCCTCCATAATCCCCTGAGCCAATTTCTTATAATAAATCTGTCTCTCTTGTGCTACATATGAACACACACACACACACACACACACACATATATACATACACACACATCCTATTGGTTTTGCTTCTCTGAAAAACCCTGATTAATATAGTATATCTCTTTAGTCTATTTTACTCTATTTTTAATAACAGCTTTATTGAGATATAATTCACATACCATACAACTCACCAATTTAATGCACAATTCATAGTTTTTAGTGTATTCAAAGTTGTAAAACCAACACAATTAGCTTTTGTGCATTTTCATCACTCCAAAAAAGAAACCCTATCCCCATTGTAGTCACTTCACATTCCCCCCTCCTCTCAGCTCCTTAGAACCACTGATCTACTTTCTGTCTCTGTGGCTCTGTCTGTTCTGGACATTTCATATAAATGAAATCATACATCGTTTTCTTTTGTGACTGGTTTATTTCACTCAGCATGTTTTCAAGGTCCATCCAAATTGCAGCATGGATCAGTACTTTATTTTTATTTCTAAATAATATCCCATTTTATGGCTATACCACATTTTCTTTATCCATTCATCAATTGATGTACATTTGGGTTGTTTCTACTTTTTGGTTATTGTGAATAATACTGTTATGAATATTCATGTACAAGTTTTTGTATAGACATATGTCTTCATTTCTCTTGGGTATATACCTAGGAGTAGAATTGCTGGGTTGTATGGTAACTCTTTGTTTAACCTTTTGAGGAACTGCCAGACTGTTTTCCAAAGTGGCTGTACCATTTTACATTCCCCCGCCAGTAGTATTTGAGGGTTCCAATTTCTCTACATCCTTATCAACTCCTATTAAAAACTGTCCTTTTGATTCTAGTCATCCTAGTGGCCGTGAAGTAGTATCTCACTGCAGTTTTGAACTGCATTTCCCTGATGGCCACTGATGTTGATCATCTTCTCATATGTATCTTGGCTGTGTATCTTCTTTGGAGAAATCTATTCGAATTATTTGCCCATTTAAAAACTGGGTTATTTCTCTTTTTATTATTAAATTGTAAGAGTTCTTTATATATTCTAGATAAAAGCCTCTTACCAGATAAATGATTTACAAAACTTTCTCCCATTTTTGTGCGTTGTCTTTTCCCTTCTTGACGGTGTCCTTCGAAACATAAGAGCTTTAAATTTTGATAATGCTCAATTTACCTTTTGTTGCTTACGTGCTTATTCTATTCATAATCTTTGTTATTCCTTGACACTTATTTCTTGAAGGAACCAGGTCATTAAGTCATGCAGAATTTCTCATGTTCTGAATTTTGCTGATTACAACCTGAGGGTGTTGTTTAACATGTTCCTCCATCCTCTGTATTTTCCATGAACTGATAATTAGCTCTAGAGGCCTGACCAGATTTAGCCTCGAATTTCTGCCAGGAATATTTCATAGGTGGTACTGTATACATCCTATACATTTCCTATAGATGTGTCATCTTATATTCTCCTCTTTGCCTCACATGATAAGGCACATAGTGACCGGATGACTCTTTGTGTATGTGTGTACATATGTATGTGATATTAACATTGATCAGTGGGTTCTGGTTTCATCAGCCTGATCCAACCATTTAAAGTTTCCCAACAGGCTCTTATCTAATGGTTTAGCAGCTATAATCTTTGGATCAGTGCTGTCCAACAGAACTTTCTATGATGATGGAAATGCTCTATCTATATACTGTCCAATTGGTAGCCTCTAGCCACCTATGGCTACTGAATACTTGAAATATGCCTAATATAAATGAAAACTGAATTTTAAATTTTATTTCATGAATTTAAGTGGCTACATGTGGCTAGTGGCTACTCTATTGGAATGTACAGGTTTAGCTTCATTCTTTTGTCAGTTTGCATTTCTTAGCTGGAATTCTTTTAAAAGATTTTTACCTCAGCCTGTACAACACAGTGTACTATGTTTTGTCTCTACAAGAAAAAATAGAAAAAAAATTTATCCAGCTGTGGTGGCACACACCTGAAGTCCCAGCTACTTGGGAGGCTGAGGCAAGAGGATTTCTTGAGCCCAGGAGTTCAGGGCTGCAATGAGCTATGATCCTGCCACTGTGCTCTAGCCTGGGCAAGAGAGTGAGACCTTGTCTCAAAATAAAAAAAAATAAAAAAATTTTTACCTTATCAAATATGATTACTTTGAAATATAGCTATAATATTATGAAATATATATTTGGTTTTCATCCTGTTTCCTGGCATAAAACTCCTAAAATCCTTGGAATCACCAAAGTAATAAATGTCTTTTGGTATGCTAATGAGATGAGTGGTAGCTGGCACCCCCTAGGTAACTTCAGGATGGGGCTGGTCACCAGAAAGACCAAGGCAGGATTAGAGGGTTGGGACTTTTCATCCCCATCTTCCAACCTCCTGGGAGGTGAGAGGGACTGAAGGTTAAGTTGATTACCAATAGTCAATGATTTCATCAATCATGCCTATGTAATGAAGTCTCCTTAAAAACCCAAAAGGACAGGCTTCGGGGAGCTTCCAGAAAGCTAAACATGTGAAGGTTGCTGGAAGGTGGTGTGCCTGAAGGCATGGAAGCTCTACGCTCCTTCCCACATGCTTTGCCTGTGCATCTTTTCAACTGTATCCTTTGCAATATCCTCTATAATAAATTGGTAAACATAAGTGTTTCCCCGAGTTCTGTGAACTGCTCTAGGAAATTATTCAAATCCAAGGAGCGGGTTATGGGAACCCCAATTTAGTCTTTCAGTCAGAAGCACAGGTAAAACAACCTGGGGCTTGTGACTGGCATGGGAAGAGGGGGGCAGTCTTGCTGGGCTGAGCCCTCAATCTGTGGGATCTGACGCTATCTCCAGGTAGATAGTGTCGGAATCGAATTGGAGGACATCTAGCTGATGTCCGCTACAGAACTGATTGCTTGCTTGATCTGACTGGGGAAAAACCCCTACACATCTGGTGTCAGAAGCATGTTCTGAGGGTAAAGGAGAAACTGAGCAGTTTTTTTTTCCTACTCATACAATAGCTCACTCAGGAAAGACATGGGCCCTTTTTTTTTTTTTTTTGAGACAGAGTCTCACTCTGTCGCCTGGGCTAGAATGCTGTGGCTTCAGCCTAGCTCACAGCAACCTCAAACTCCTGGGCTCAAGCAATCCTTCTGCCTCAGGCTCCCGAGTAGATGGGACTACAGGCATGTGCCACCATGCCAGGCTAATTTTTTCTCTCTCTATATATTTTCAGTTGTCCAGATAATTTCTTTCTATTTTTAGTAGAGACAGGGTCTCGCTCTTGCTCAGGCTGGTCTCGAACTCCTGACCTTGAGCGATCCACCCACCTTGGCCTCCCAAAGTGCTAGGATTACAGGCATGAGCCACCGCGTACAGGCCTGGACCCATTTTTTAAGTGGGCACAAAGCCTGCATTGTGGGCTATTTTGGCTGAGGTGGCCTGGCCTTTTGGCTCTTCCCAGCTCTATAAACCAGCAGAACCATGAGGTGCAAACATGTTCCATTCTGGCAGGATCACCATTGCAATCTCTGCATCATTTTCTGTAGGGATCTGTAGTAGATACTACCGGTGCCCCATACTTCATCCCCACAGCTGCTCTCTGATTTTAGCTGCAGCTGTGGTAGACAATCCTCACGCACAAGGATGGCTGCCCACCTGAAGCACTTTCCATACCTCTTAGCTTTTTGCAGCGTGGAGTGCGGGGGCAGTTAATGTCCCAAGGGTAAGCCTTCAACCAAAGGCTCTTGAAGTCATTAGCTCAATACCTAGCCTCAAAGGGAAAATCCTGATGTGCATTCTATACTTCAGGCAGATTGCAGGCAGGATTGTGCCTCAGTTGCTCACAACGGTAGCACCTCAACAAAGCACAATTTACTGGCTTTCCCTCCTTTGTTCCACTCTTTCCATTCACTCATTCCAGCTTCTTAGCATCATTTCTGTAATAAACTACCTGAATCCAAGTCCTTGTCTCAAGTCCTGCTTTTGGGGAAATGTAAATTAAGGCAGGATCTGAAAATACTTTAGTTCATGGCATTTATTTACTCAACATTTAGTGAGTGATTATAATGGATCAGGCAGTGTATTAGATGTTGCAAATACAATGGTGAATAAGAGATCAAGTCTAATGGGGTACACAGATTAATAGGCAATAATCAGACAGTGTAGTGAGTATTATAACAGATTAAACATGGGTGCTACTAATTGTGAAGTATGGCCAGGTATAGGATCCCTGAATTGCTCCTTGCCAAAATTACATTTGCTACATTTTAAGAGAGACAGTGAAGGACAGAGGACAAGGCCAGGGCATCCCTAGCTTAGATTTAGTGCTCAAGTCCCAGGCTTTAGTTTGGGGTTGGGGTAAACCCATGTGTCATGCCCTAGTCCTCCCTTTGTCTGGGCCACACTCATTTGGCCTTGCTAGAGGCTTCTAAAGAAAGGAGCTCCATGCTGTTCTTACTGTATAAAACCAGCAGTGCTTCATAAAAGCCTAACCACTCCCTCTGTGCCTCAAAATCCCAACAGAGAACATGCACTCCACCTGCAAAGCCGGAACTCTATCCTTCATGACATAAAAACTCTACTCCTTTCTACTGTGCAGTTAGAACCTTGACCATGCTCTTCCATAATCCTCCTTAGTGCTATATTAAAGGGGGAAACCTGAGTTCGATATCAGTTAGAATGTGAAACTCATATGACTTTTCCCCCATTTTTCTTTTTTTTTCCTGTCTCATTCCTAAATCTGTTTGAGACTTTAGTACACCTGTATGTCTAATGAGAAAACTGTTCTGAGGCTTTCTTACCTAAAACTCATTGTTTTGGGGCTATTCTGCCAAATTGTTCCTGGACCTGGGTAAGTAGTTTCTTCCCATCAGTGGGGAACTTGGGTCCTGAATCATGGGGCTAAACTCTATGTAATTTTTACCACCTCATATCAAATAAACATTTTGGTGAAAAGCTAGTCTTCGCCCAATGCTGAGAACTGATGCTATTAAGAACTTACATGTACTCAAACAGCTTCCTAAATTTTTTCTGTCTCAGCATGTAACATACTGTTTACTTACTTATCTCTTCCACTAGACTATAAACTCATTGAAGACAAAAATAATGCCTTATTTACCATTATATCTCCAGGGTCTAGTATCGTGGGTATTTAATGAACATTAGTTGACTAAATAAAGGCCTGTATCAGGTAAGACTTTTTCAACTGCTCAGAAAACTCAACCCAAACTAGAAAAAAAAAAAAAAAATCCAGCACATTATTAGTTTATGTAACTGCAAAGTCCAAGGTTCAAGTCATGTTATAGGGGGCTCATCTTTTCCAAATTTTTGCTCTCTTCTCTGCTGTGTTTGACTTCACTCTCACATAGGCTTTCTTCAAATAGAATCCCCTGGTTATAGCAAATACAATTTCCAATTCTGGTTGGGTCTGATTGTCTTAGCTTAATTCATATGTCTATCCCCAAACCAGTCACAGAAGCCAGCAGAATGTGCTGCTCTGCTTGGCCAGGCCTAGGTCAACAGCTCACCCTTTAAATGGGGGATGCGGAAGTGTGAGTTCCACAGAAGTACAGTGGATTGAGACCTCTGTGTGTGTGTGTGTGTGTGTGTGTGTGTGTGTGTAGGGGGTGGTGTGGGGAACATGGATGCTAGTCGGCTAAAGCAATTCTACTTTCACTCCCATTGCTGAGTTCCATTTATTTCCCTGAGGTTGGACCCCTGTCGGGCAGGGATGCCAGGTCACACTGGCCTTGGTCTGTGACTGCCAGCTCTTCTCCAGAGGTGGGGCCACCCCTTCTGCTTGGAGTTTTCCCAAGAGTCTGAATACCCTGCCTACAGCTTGGTCCTGCTTGGCCTCTTCCTGCTCTAAATATTTCCAGTGAGCTGCACAGTGCATGCAATGTCCTTTCAGACACTTTGGCAACTAGTGAGTCATGTATACAAAGAACTATTCAAAGCAAAATGTGGTCAGTTCTCTAACAGAGTAGTGAAAAGATGTTTGGAGAGCAGAGATAAAGGCATACAACATCTGGCAGGGAGTATGAGAGCAGACAACCGATTCAGAGACTATCAAGAACCCAGGACAAGCTTAAGTATAGGATGAATAATGATAATAACAGTGATAATAACAACAGCTAATACATATAGTACTTACCATGAGTAAGTTCTCAGAACTTTTTATGAATTAAGTCTATAAATCTTAACAATACCTTTTCAAGTAGGTACAGTTATTTCCCCCATTTTAAAGATGAGGTTGAGTAACTTGTTCAAGATCACATAGTAAGGAAGTGGCAAAACACCACTGGGTTCAAGTCATGGAAGGTCTTAAAGGCCAGGTACAGTGGTAGCCTAGACTTATAGTTCTTTGATAGCTGTTTCATCTTTCCCGATGGACTCAAACATTCTGAGTGTAGGACAGTGTCTAGTTCACCTTTGTACTTTTCAGAACACCTAGGTAGGCTCTACACTTAGGTAGAAGTTAAATATATGTCCTCTCCTAATAGACTATCTTTTCCCTCAGTAAACAAGCATTTAAAAGCTGTGTGTTACTGAGGGTACGGTGGTATGAGCCTGTAGTCCCAGCTACTCTGGAGGCTGAGGGAGGAGGATCAGGATCGCTTCAGCCCAGGAGTTCTCTGCTGTAGTGTGTGATGACAGGGCCTGTGCATAGCCACTGCACTCCAGGCTGGGGGACACAAGACCTTATCTCTAAAAAAAATAAAAAAAATAAAAAATAAAAGCAGTGTGTTACTGGAACGAGCACTGTTACACAAATACACTAAGCTTTTCACAGAGGTTACAGTAGTAGACAGGAAGTTACAGATCTGACTAATGGAGGCTTTCACCTCTGACTCAGTGCGTGACTCTGAGCAAGTGACCTTAAGGCTCCAAGCTACAATTTTCCAATGGTAAATGAGAGGAAACTAGGTATCCAACATACTCCACAAGGACACACTGAGAATATAATAATAACAATAAGTAAATACACATATTAAATTCTTGCAATACTTAAGAGGAAAGGTACTACAAGAAACCAAAATATTTTTCTTAATTTTCTGTAACTTCAGTAATCAGCAAATATGCATTAGAAGCCAAATAGTCTAGATACTATGGGATTACAACAGAATAAGACATGATCTCTGCTAGTCTCTATTTTATAGGATATTGTGGGCAGTGGTTTCAGCAATAAACACAGAGATTATTTAACAGAACATCAAAATGGTGAAGAACGTTAGAGCTTACCTGGATATAGAGATATATATATATATAAAATGATCCAAAAGGGGCAAGTAATGGACTCATGAAGATTATTATTAATAAAAAAGCAACCATCCTCAAAGAAAAGGCCTGGGCTGTGAGTATGAACCTCACTGGAAGAGTTTACCATCTGTGCCAACTGGGGCCAGTCACTTAGCTTCTCTGAGCCAATTCCCTTCTTTCCAAAATGGAATAATAACAACCTACTTCAAAGTGTTCCTGTGATGGTTAAGATCATGCGTGTAAAACTTTAATCCAGTGCCTGGCTAAGCACCATAAGTCAACTATTATTATTGTTACCTCTGCAACAAAAGTCTTTTTGGCTGTTTTTCTCTTAAAAAAAAAAACAAAAAAACCACCATTGTTTCTCTCTTCAGGCCCCATTCACGAGGTCAAAGCAGTAAAGAAGGTGCTTTAAACTGCTCGGAATGCGCGCTGCAGGAACACGAACCCACTCATCCTTGGCGGCAAAGCCCATCTTCCATTTCCTTCTCTTCCTTTTCGGGAAAGCCAAGCTCCCCCCACGCATTTGGTTATCTTATTTTCTTGCCTCGCCAGGTTGCCGGCCTCTCTCTGGCTTCTGGCCGCGACCTTTCGGTTGTGCAGGCCCAGCGGCAGCGAGGCGGCCAGGACTGGCGTCTGGGTCCCTCCACGCTCCATTCTTCCCCTTGGCTCCAGCCGGCCGCAGCCGCCTTTTGAAGCCGGGGCTCCCGCCGGGATTGACGCACTGGGGGAGGAGCGGTTTCTTGGTGCGCGCCTCTAAGGAGCATTACGGCAGGGCTCGTTCCCGGCTCCGGCCGCCAGCCCCAGCCTCCCAGGTCCGGAGCCGGGACTGGCGGAGGCCGCGAGCGAGGGAGCGTGAGCGAGGAGGCACGCGCCCGCCGGTCCGCGCCCAGCCCGCCGCCGCCTCCGCCGCCTCAGCAGCCATGGCCGAGCGCCGCGCCTTCGCCCAGAAGATCAGCAGGTAAATCTCGGGCATGGGGCGCGCCGCCGCAGCCAGACGGAGAGCCGGAGAGTCCTCCCGGGCCGGGCCTAGGAGGCGGGTGGGTGTGGCGAGGCGGGCGCCGGGATCCTGCGGCCTGGCCCGCGGCTGGGCTGAGGGGGCGGCGGGGGTTCGCGGTTGCTGCGGGCGCTGCGGGGGCCTCGCGCCGCCCTCCAACCCCGGCCTTCAGCCCCCGCCGGCGGCTGAGTCTCCGCCGGGAGCGCAGGGGGCCGCGGACGTCAGCGCGCCCGCTTCTGCCGACTCCTCGGTGGCCCGGGCCTGGAGTTTCGCGGCGGTTTATGGAAGGGCGGGTGGGGGACCTCGTCGGCTAGTTCCCAAATTCTTTGTGTCCCCACCCCCGGGCTGGCTGGGGGCCGCCGCGGCGTTTCGCCCTCTTCCTTCTCTCCGCCCACCCTCTGTTTGCCCCCGGGAGGGTGCGGGGTCCGCCCTCCTCTCCACCCCAACAAAAGAAGCGGCGCGCGGTGGGCTCCGGGCGGGTGGGAGGCCGCCCCTCCTTCACGCCTCTCACCCTTCCTGAGAAATCTGACAGGAACCGTCTTTGCACGGTGGGGCCCAGTTCAAAGTGGGCTTGTGCACCCAGGATTTAAAACGATGGCCAAAATGAAAAGTTGAGAGCCGTGGTCTGCACCTTCTGTGTGCAGCTGCCGAATCCTTGACGAATTGTAGGCTGAAGCTTAATCTTAGCTGATCTTAGTGAATTTAACTGTGCGTCTGTGTTTCTCGCAGCACCAGAGGAAGACGGATGATAGTGTTCTTTATACATTGGCCCTTTCACTCATATTTTAGGGGTCTGGAAGTAAGCAAGTGATCAAGGTTGAGGTTTCCGAGCCTTTTACCTACTTGTGATGGTTGGTTGCCACCTTTCTCCCTCCGTCCTTCCAAATAAAAATTGAATTACAGTGGAGGATTCTAATGTTTGTAGAATTTCTTTGTGCGATATACTTATGTATAAGACAGTAGACATTTTTGGTTTTAATGAAACCATATTTCTGTGAATTATGATGTCCCGAGAAAGGAAACATACAAATGAATTACTTTTTTTTGACAGTTGCATTTCTGTGGCTCTGAATCTTTTTAGTTTGCTGACATTTCTTAAAGATTTGTGGACTTCGCTTTAAAAAGGTCCTTTCTTAACTGTCGATTTCCATAGCATCACTCTCTTTTATCAAGGAGACTAACATCTCCTTGATAAAAGCGTTGCGCTTTTTTTCTTGGTAGCTTTAAAACACTTACTGCATTTTCTCCTTCAGAGACAAAATAGCAAGTGCGTAAGAGAGTGGACTCTACTGTCACTCTGATACGGGTTCAAATTGTGACTATTGTTTTCTAACTTGGAACATTGTGGCCAAGTTGTTGGGCATAGTTTTATTTAGTTTCCTCATCTGAAAAATACGGATAATAATAGTACCTAGCCTATAGGGTTGTCGTGGAGGTTAAATGGCATAATTTGTGTAATACACTTAGTATAGTGTATGGCCTATACGAGCTGTCATTGAACCCCTGTAATAGTATATGGATTTGTGATAGGAAGTTATTTTTTTTTGGTAAAATAACTGGGTCTTATGTCTGATGGCAGTAATATTCTAAAAAATGATGTGTTAAGTGACATGCATTCTTAGTATTAATTTCTCTTTAATGGAACCTAAAATTTATCTCTGAAGTCATTGTGCTGATCAAATAAGTACACATTAGAGAGTGAGCTAAGAAACGTATACACAGTTCTCTATTAATGGAGTTTGCCATCAGATGGGGCAGGACATACCACTAGAAAAAAAGATAATCAGTTGTGCTCAACAACATAAAATACAAACAAGGATAGCCTTGTAAAATTATAAAATTAAGTAAGGCAATGGGAATGAAGAAACATGCACTGATTCGAGAGACACTTAGGAGATAGACATGGTAGTGATAGGTGATTGATTGGGCATGGAAGGGGAGGAAGACTGAGGAGTCTAGCATGACATCCAGGTTTCTAACTTGGGCAACCAGGTAAATGATGGTGGCTATCACTGTGGTAAGGGAGTACAGGAGGAAGGGGTTTGAGAGTGGGAGATGAGGTGGGATGGAGATGATGATTCAGTTTTGGACATGTTGATTTTGAGGTGCTCATGAATCATTCAGAGAGAAATCTCTATTAGGTTTTTGGTGTAGGGTTTTGTTTTTTTTTTTTTTTTTTTTGAGACAGAGTCTCGCTCTGGTGTAGGTTTTAAGATGCAGAAGAGGGATTGGGCTGGAGATCTATTATAAATTTGAGAGTCATCAGCAAGTAGATTGTGTTTGATGCCAGGGGAGTTGATGAGATTGTCCAGAAAAAATGTGCAGACTTAAGTTGCCATGGACAGAACTGCTGTAAGTAATGAATTATTATCTGTTTATTGTGAACGAAAGGTACTTTCCTCCTTGTTAGCAAATATGATTGAATAGTACTTCTGAATAAATTCTTGTTCTGCTTCTTGTTTTTCTACTAGAGGAAGTATAGCATATATTCTGGAGGCAAACTTCCTGGGTTTGATATCCCAGCACTGCCCTCATCGAATAAACTTGGGCAAATTACTTGACCCCATTTCTGCCTTATTTTCCCTGTCTATAACATTAGGATAATATTAGGACTTACCTCATAGGGTTGTTGTGAGGATTAAGTAAAGGGATACTTCTGAAGTTCTGAGAACAGTGCTTTGTATGTTATAATGCCTAGTGTCAACTATTTTTTTTTTTTAATAGGGACAAGGTCTCACTCTGTTGCCCAGGCTGGAGTGCAGTGGTATCATCATAGCTCACTGCAGACTCAAATTCCTGGGCTCAGTTGGTCCTCCCACTTCAGCCTCCCAGGTAGCTAGGATTATAGGCATGCCCCACCACACCAGGCTAGATTTTTAATTTTTAAAATTTTTTAAATAATTACTTGGAGACAGAGTCTCACTCTGTTGTCGCAGCTGGAGTGCAGTGGCATCATCGTACCTCACTGCAACTGCAAACTCCTGGGCTCACGTGATCCTCCTGCCCCATCCCCGCCGATTAGCTGGGACTACAGGCATGCGCCACCACGCCTGGCTAATTTTTCCATGTTTTGTACAGATGGGGTCTTGCTCTTGCTCAGACTGCTCTTGAACTCCTGAGCTCAAGTAATTCTCCTGCCTTGGCCTCCCAGAGTGCTAGGATTACAGGCATGAGCCACTGCTTCTAGCCTTGTTTTTTAAATTTTTTTGTAGAGAAGGAGTCTTGTTGTATTGCCTAGGCTGGTCTTGAACTCCTGGGCTCAGGCGATCATCCCGCCTCAGCCTCCCAAAGTGCTGGGATTACTGCCGTGAGCCACTGTGCCTGGCCTCACCTGTTTTTTAGTTATAATATTTATCATGTGCCTTAGGACTGTTTGTTGGGAATGCTAATCCTTTTCTGTGCATATATGAAATTTGTTGCTCTGTGAAAGCCTATTGCTTGCTATTTGAAATCTTATTTCTTTTTAAAGCTTCAAGATTGTTCAGAAACTTTTACTTTAAAAAGAATTATAATGATTTCTTTTCTGGCTCAGTTTTTTTTGGCCCTTTGCATTTAGTGCTGTTATTTTTTGAGGCTGTGGTTTGGTGATTTCTGAAGGCTCTTTATTCTTGTATCACTGTTATACCACTTCAGCTAATCATAGCAAAGCAGCATGTATATTTTGTCCTATTTTGTTTATATCAAGTAATTGTCCTCTTTATTGTCTGCCCTCCCTGCTTTTTTTTTTTTTTTTTTTTTTTTTTTTTTTTTTTTTTTTTTTTTGAGACAGTGTCTCCCCGTGTTGTCTGGACTAGAGTGCAGTGGCATCATCATAGCTTACTGCAACCCCAAACCTTTGAGCTTAAGCGATCCTCCTGCCTCAGCCTCCTGACTAGCTGTGACTACAGGTGTGTGCCACCATGCTCAGCTTCTTTTCTTTCTTTTTTTTTCTTTTTGGAGAGATGGGGGTCTTACTATGTTTCTCAGGCTGGTCTCAAACCCCTGGTTTCAAGTGATCCCCCAGCCTCTGCCACCCAAAGTGCTAGGATTACAGGTGTGAGTCACTGTGCCTGGCTTGCCCTCCCTGCCTTTTGAGGACAAGGCCCCTGCATTTATGGAATGTTGACTGTTTATAGATTAATGGTCTAGGATTTTGTTTGGATTACCTTGTCCTGTCACTTGATACTCAACATTAATGATGAACATTTGTGTACACTTAAAGCACTATTTACTGTATTCTTACATTCATAACCCAGAGAGGCAGAAGAACACAGTAAAGAATATAGGGGCCAAGCATGGTAGCTCACACCTGTAATCCTAGCACTTTGAGAGGCTGAGATGGGAAGACAGCTTGAGCCCAGGAGTTCGAGACCAGCCCAGGTAACATAGCAAGACCCCATTTCTACAAAAAATTTAAAAATTAGCCAGATGTGGTAGCATGCACCCATAGTCTCACCTAATCGGGAGGCTGAGGCAGGAGGATTGCTTGAGTTCAGGAAATTGAGGTTGCAGTGAGTTATGATGATGACACTGCATTCCAGCTGAGGCAACAGAATGAGACCCTGTCTGGGAAAAAAAAGAAAAAAAGAATATAGGCTCTGGGATCAGATTGCACAGGTCGAAATTCTGCCTGCATCACATAATAGCTGTGTAATTCTGAGCAGTTGATCTAACCTTTCTATCTTGGTTTCCTTATCAGAAAAATGGAGTTAACAGCCTCAGTAAAGTTACTATGAGGATTAAATGACCTAATACATGTGAAATAGTTAGAACTGTGCCTGGAACATAAATATTCAAAAAATGTTAGCTATTGCTATTATTATTCCTATATTATTTACTTTTTATTATTATTACCATTTTCCAGAAGAGAATTGAGGTCTAGAAAGAGTGATGTTATTTGCCTAAATTGGGATTCAAACTCTTGTCCTCTGATTTCAAATCTAATATTCTTTTTATTTGGCTGTATTTTCTTTTTGCAAAGTATTTTCTGTGGTAATTCCAGGTTTCCACTGTTTTTCTACTGTTTTCCACTGGTTTTCCACTGTTAGCATCCCAAAAGTTGTGTTTGCTCTCTTAGTCTTTCCTTTGTTAATTGGGTATCACTTTGCTGCCTAAGATGCATAATTTAATTAAGGATTTCCATAAGATCTTTATTTCTTAGGAAAATCTTACATAAGTAGGATTTTCTGGATATAGGCTTATTTAACCATTTCAGTTGTTTTTAGTCTTGTATCTGTTAGTAATTTGGCCAGATATGCCCAATTTTTTAATATGCAGGGTCTACTTTATTCATTTCATAGTTCCATGTATTATCAACTACTTCAGTGCTATCTTTTTCATTTCTTTGGACACATATACTTCCCTGGTCTTTTGTTGTGCTCATCTCACTAATTCTTCTTCTTCTTCTTCTTCTTTTTTTTTTTTAAATAGAGACAGGGTCTTGTTCTGTTACCCAAGCTGGAATTCCTGGGCTCAAGGGATCCTCCCACCTCAGCCTTCCAAGTAGCTGGAATTACATGTGCGAGCCACCACATCCAGCTAATTTTCTTATTTTGTTTTGTAGAGATGGGGTATCACTATGTTGCTGGCTGGTCTTGAACTCCTGGCCTCAAGTGGTCCTTCCACCTCAGCCTCCCAAAGTGCTGGGATTGCAGGTGTGAGCCACCATGCCCAGTCCTCATCTCACCTAATTCTTTTATTATTTTATTTTATTTTTTTATTTTAGCATATTACAGAGATACAAATATTTAGGTTACATATATTGCCTTTGACCCACCTGAGTCAGAGGTTCAAGCATGTCCATACCCCAGATGGTGCGCACCGCATCCGTTAGGTGTGAATATAACCATCCCCTCCTCCCCCATCCCACCTGCATGGCACCTGATAAATGTTACTACTATATGTGCACATAAGTATGGATCAGTTAATACCAATTTGATGGTGAGCACCTGTGGTGCTTGTTTTTCCATTCTTGTGATACTTCTCATTAATTCTTAATGCAGAATATCTAACCTGCTTCTTGCTCCTGAGTTGCAGAGTAGTATTAGTGGGAGACTAGAATAGTTCAGACTTGACCTTTATGTCTGTCTTCTCATTTGATACTAAGGTTCGAGAGAGGTTTACTCTAAATCATTTCTCTCGTTTAACATTTTTGTTGCCCTATCTCATCTTTTACTGAAAAGTTTGAGACTAGCATGAGTCCTCTTTTTTGTTTTTGCTCTTTTGTTTTGTTTTTCTGTGGAGACAAGGTCTCTGTTGCCCAGGCTGAAGTGTAATGCAGTGTACGATCACAGCTCAAACTCCTGGGTCAAGCAGTCGTCCTGCCTTGGCCTCCCCAAGGGCTGGGAATACAAGCATGAACCACTGCGCCCGGCTGAGTCCTTCATTTTAAGGTTAGCATACTACTGTCTCAGTATGTTATTTAACCATCTTTCCCTTGAGCCTGAAAGGTCTCTTGTCCCTAAAGTTTACCCATTTTGTTGTACTTCGAAATCCATACCTTGCCACCTCCCTCAGAACCTTGATCCCATACATTTTTCTTTTCTTTCTAACATCTTCAATCTATTCCTTTTTATGGACCTTCCCCTTAAACTGTAAGACTTATTTTGCCTTTCTCATCATAAAACAAAGAACAATTGAGTCTTCTGGTGTTTCTAGCTGCCAACCATTCCTTTTTCTTCTCTAGTCACA
>RJWJ010036138.1:0-16248 GCA_004363605.1 Indri indri
CCCGTGTCCTTTAGTTGTTGATTTGCCCCCCCATCCCCCTAATCCCTAGAGAGTATTTCTGCCATGTGATCAACCTAGTGTTGATCAGTTAGAACCAGTTTGATGGTGAGTACAAGTGGATCCCGTTCTTCTGCTCTTGTGGTGCTTCACTTTGGATAATGGGCTTAATTTTAATCCAGGAAAGTGTAAGAGGTGCTAGGTCACTGTCATTTCTTATGATTGAGTAATATTCCATTGTAAATATATACCAAATTTTAATAATCCACTCATGGATTGACAGGCACTTGGGTTGTTTCCACATCCTTGCGATAGTGAATTGTGCTGCCATAAACATTCGGGTGCAGATGTCTTTATCATAGAATGTTTTGTGCTCTTTTGGGTAGATGCCTAACCGTGCTATTGCTGGATCAAATGGTATTTCTATTTTTAGCTCTCTGAGGTATCTCCAGATTCTTTTCCACAGAGGTTGCACTAATTTGCTGCCTGCTGGATTTTGAAACTCCATGGTGCGTCCCCTGCTCTGCTCCTGATCGGTGATCCCGAGTGACGTCATGTTGTCCTGGTTCTATTTGCCAGCACCTTCTTACTTCCTCATAAATTCCACTTGCTTCCTTGTGTACCACATGGATCCTAGTGCCACACTCTGACCTTCAACCTGTCCGAACCTGGCACCTGGCTCCTCCCCTGCAGGGAAGTATGCATTTCTTCCAGGTGCTGCACTTTATCCCGTCCTGGAACTTCCCCCTCCCTCTGGAGAGCCTCTACCTTACAACTGCTGTTCTGACTTCACCTCTAGCCATTACTTTTGCTCTCTGCAACTGGGATTATCCACTGGACCCTGTCTGTCCCACCAGCTATGATAACACTTGTTTTCCAGTCCTGTAAAATGTGATCATAGGGCTAACTTCATATATTTCTCTTTTTAAAATTTGGGATTTAAGAAATTTGCAGCAGCAGGACTTGATTAATGATACCTACTTATGTTTTTTACTAAGAGTTTTTCACTTATGTTCTTTGGTTCTTAGAATTAGAAATACATTTTGAGTCTCAAAATATATTTTTAGGCAAGTTTATCCCAGTTATTTCATTGACAAATATTTGATATAACTGTACTATCTGATCCAGGTGCAATGATTGCTAAATGCCATGGTTTTGAAATATTATGAAGTTTTTATCTGTACAGTTAAACTCAGAAGGTACTGCCTTAGGTGGTCTGCCCCTGATTTTCTGAGTATAGTAAAAGCCTCAATAATTATTGCTATTTCTTGTTTCTTGAAGAATTTTTTTTAACTCTCAAAAGGAAATTTCCATTTCCACTTCACTCTATCAGCTTTTATTACAATGTTTTAGTGTTGCTTTTTCATTCTTTTTTTTCTCTTGCTTCTTTTTTAAATAGAAGAAGTTTTTAAAAATAGTTTTTAAATAAACTACTCTTTGTTATAAGTAATTGTTAGATGTTTTATAACCTCCATTTTCTTAAAGATCTTTTTGTGGTTTTCAACTTCGTGATGACGTGATGAAGCAAATTTAGGCCATCAGATATAAAGTTCTTTGAAGGCAAAAGAATGCATGTATATGTGATCTCCCAAATTGTTTTCAAGTTACTTACATTATTATTCAACAGAGCAAATATCTTTCCATCCTCTGTCTACTGCAGGACAGCACAGATTTCACAATTGACTCAGTCTACTGAGAGCTATCCTATTCTGTTTCAGGGTGTGTCTCTCCCCAAAGAGTCACTGGGCATGTTTTTGACAGTTTTGTGTTTCCTTATTTCTGAATATTTATCTATTCATCAATAAGTACTATAAGACACAATGCCTCCAAGATCCCATTATTTGTTTATATTTTTAATCCAAAATGACCCTTGCTTAAAAATAAAATGTGGTGGAAAAAAGAAATGGTGGGCTTAAGAATTTAAAATGCCTTAATACTAGCTACCACTTATCGAATACCTAACATGTACAAGGCTTCGTGTTAGATGTATTTACAGTTATTATCATTAAGCCTTACAGTGAGAAATATGTCTTATTATCTCCATGTTATAGATAAGAGAAAAGTAACTAAAGCTCAGAAGGATTAAGTGATTTATTTAAGGTCACACAGCTAGAAAGGGGCAAAACTAAAGGGGCAATTTGCAATCAAATCTGGTTCAAACACCTGTGAAAACTCTCTTATACTATGCTGCATCTAATGCTTATTAATTCTAAGGTTCGAAGTAGTGGCAGGATGAGTTAATGGGAGTAAGCCTGGGACTAGGGGAATGGGAAGAACTTTCAGTGTAGGCCAAAGGCTTGGGTCTCAACATGAAGGCATGTTTAGGAATTTTTTATTTGAAGATGTATTGGTTTTCTATTGCTACCATAACAAATTACCACAAACTTAGTGGCTCAAAACAATTCAAATTTATTATATTATAATTGAGTAGTCCAGAAGCCCAACATGGGTCTCACTGGGCCAAAATCGAGGTATCAATAGGGCTGTGTTGCTTTCTGGAGGCTGTAAGAGATGACTAGTTTTCTTGCCTTTCCCAGCTGTAAAGGCACCTGCATTCCCTTGGTTTATAGCCCTTTTCCTCCATCTTCAGAGTCAGCAACATGGCATCTCTTTGACCCTGCTTCCATTGCCACATCTCTTCCTCTGTCTTCTTTTACCTCCTTCTTTCACTTTTAAAGACTGATCACATTGAGCCTGCCTGGATAACCCAGGGTAATCTCCCTATTTTAAAGTCAGTTAATTAGCAACCTTAATTATTCTTTGCCATGGAACCTAACACACTCACAGGTTGTGGGGATTAGGACTTGGATATCTTTGGGGGGCCATTAGCCTGCCTACCACATAAGCTAGACATAATGAGATATAAATATCAGGTTAGGTATAGACATAGGACATTAGCGTACTAAAAAGTGGCAGGAAGATCGTTGAGTACAGTCAGATGAGGTTCAAATCAAATCCAAGATGTCTATAAAATAATTAGTAGAATAAACAATCAAAGGTAATCCATGTTCATTCCATTGGCAGAAATCAAGCAGTATAGCTTTTGGAAATTAGGACAAGAGTGAGCAAGCTATTATGGGTTGAATTGTGTACCCCTCAATTTTTTCTTTTCAGACAGGTTCTCACTCTGCTGCCCAGAGTCATCATAGTTCACTGCAACCTCAAACTACTGGGTTCAAGTGATCTTGCCTCAGCTTCCTGAGTAGCTGGGTCTACAGGTGTGCACCACCATGCCTAGCTAACTTAAAAAAAAAGAAATTTTTTTTGTAGAGATAGGGTCTCGCTATTTATTTTCCAGGTTGGTCTCAAAATCCTGGGCTCAAGCAATCCTCTCACTTCAGCCTTCTAAAGTGCTAGGATTACAGGCGTGTACCACCATGACCAGCCTGTGTAACCCCAAATTTGATATGTTAAAGTCCTAACCTCCAGTATCTGATGTGTGACCTTATTTAGGAATAGCGTCCCTGCAGATGTAATTAGTTCAGATGAGGTCATAATGAAGTAGAATGGGTCCCTGCCTAATCTAATATGATTGGTGTCCTTATAAAAAGAATATACCATATGTAGAGACAGAGACCTAGGGACAGCACCATGTGAGCCTGAAGACAGAGATTAAAGTAACGCCTCTACAAGTCAAAGAATGCTGAAGATTTCCAGCAAACCACCAGACTCTAGGACAGAAGTATGAAACAGATTCTCTCTCACAGCCCACAGAAGGAAACAACCCTGGTGACACCTTAATATCATATTTCTAACTTCCAGGACTGGAGACAATAAATTTCTGTTGTTCAAGCTATCCAGTTTGTGGTACTGTGTTATAGCAACCCTGGAAAACTAATACACAAGCTTCAGAGAAGAACATGAAATCTGGAGAAATTAGCAGGAAGCTCAGCCTACGGTGTAATTAGGAGATAGGAAATGAACCCAACCAGGTACAGATGGAACACCAGGGTTAGAGAGGGGCCAGCAACAAATCTGACTTGATCTCAAATCACAAAATTGGCTGAGATTTATTCCAAGACTCTGGAATAAAGCAGAGACTGGGTTTGGGAAGGAGGAGCCACCTGAGTTAGGGGAACCCAGGGATAGGAAACCAGTCAGGTGTACTGTCAGTGAGCAATACAGTCCTGTGACAAATACATTCTTCTTACAAGTGTTTGGTCAATTTATTTATTGATTCTCTGCGGTTACCTTGCCTACAAATGAAGGCCACTAAAAGGTTTTTGTGTATTCAATTGTTTTAAATATTTGGTTACTCAAGGAAGTTAATTGGCTACCTCTCTCTGTTCACTTTGCAGAAGCAGCAACAAGAGAACATCTGGTGAGAGAAGAGTGAGAAAAGCAACTTATCTTTCTTTTGTGTGGTTCTTCCTCTCATATCCATAAAGGTTTTTTTTAAAACAAACTGCCATATACATCTTACATATAAAAATGTGCTTGGTCATCCTGGTAACACTGGAATTGTATGTTTTGTTGAACAGTATGTGTGAAATGTGTGAATCTTTTTTTTTTTCTTTCCTTGCTAGCATCGCATTTCTTCTTAGAATTATACATGCAAGAAATTGGTTTCACCATTCTGCTGTAGGGGAAACAAAGAAAAATATCAATAATTGGCTACTTTGCATATAAATGCCAACCTACAGCATGTACCAATGTAGGGATGGGTCCCCACAGAGTTAAATGTAAACACATTTTCAGTCCTACAAGCTTCACTTCACTGCCAAGGTCGAGCAGGTGATTATGCAATAACACCAGATGAGTAAAACTTCACTGACAATTTATATAGGCTAGGACATTATGCGAATGCTGTTGAAAGATAGTCCAGTATTCCCATTCACATATATTTAAGCTCTTACCTGTCAATGATGATCTTTCATTTCCTTTGTAGATCAGGAAAATCCATATTCTAATTGCCATATTTATATATAGATTTATTTCTTCTTCTCTCTCTTAACCTCTCTCTCTGTTTCTTTCTCCATGGTGTTTGAAGAATTAGGACAACATGCTTCTTGATTTCTAGTCTCTCAGGGGCTCAGGGGCAGATGTTTATTGCAACCCCTATTTAGCCCCAGGCTTCAAGGCCTAATCAGCAGACTAGGAAAACTTCCCAACTTTTGGCTTCCCATAAGCAAACAAATCCCTTAATTTTTTTTCTTTTCCTCAGCTTGGAAAAATGGAAGGGTAATTATTTTTACTTTTGTGTTTGAGAACTATACTCTGTTGCTTGTCAACTCACATTGTGCAGAGCCTTACATTAAAAAAAAAAAAAAAATCCTTTGAGTATGGGAAGCGCAAAGACCAGAAAGCAATAGAGAAAAACTTCACTCTATAAACATTTTATTACTATTTTAAACAGTTTTATTTCAATATATATTTTTAAATTCTACATTTAGAAAATAATTATTTCTTTTTTCCTGCTGAATTAGATATTATTTCTTTATAAAATCTAAATACAACAAAGCTTTATATCAAACTACAGACATTAAAAACAGCTGATACAGAGAAAATGCAAGCAAATTACAGGCATTTCATTCTTGGTTTTGAAATCTACTTTTTTAAGCTATTGAAAAATCACTAGGAAAATTATTTTTTAAATTAATTAAATTAATCGAATTAATTAGTTAATTTTTTGATGCATAATAGATGTACCTAGTTTTGGGGTACAAGTCATAATTTAATACCTTCATATAATTTGTAAAGATCAAATCAATGCACTTGGAATAAATCACCTTAAATGTTTATCTTCTCTTTATGCTAGAATCATTTGAATTCCTCTGGCTATTTTGAAATATACAATAGATTATTGTAAACTATAGTCACCCTACTGATCTATTTAAAACTAGGTCCACACTCTGAGAAACACTGTTTCCCATCAACTACTACCATAACAGGACTCAGTTGTCCCGTAAGATGGAACCTATTTGTTATCCCTTGTTAGAACATCTTGCCTCCGTGGGTCATCAGAAAGCAGGGACTAGCCACGCAGAGCAGATGAGAACCTTAACAGCTCATATTGTAGGTGTCCTATAAAAACTCTCCTGCCACTGATTCAGAAAACTTCTGGTTTCTCCTTCCAAAATGCTTACCACTTGATAGCATGTATATCCTCCAACACAAGTCCTTTGTTTTGGACTTAATGCCAGTTTTTTGGATTATGCCTTTGAACTTAATGCTATGAACTATCAAGTCAATTTATAATCCCACCTTTGATCAGAGGAAAGCAAGTAAAGGGGCTTCTGATTCCCTTAGAAGATAATTAGGACAGATATCATGAGGCTTTCTAATAGGGATAAAAATGGTACAAACAGGGCCCAAGTTGACTAAGAAAAGTTTTGTTTTACTTTGCTTGCTTCTGTGCTATCAAATATTCAATACAGAAAACAAACTAAATGTTAAAATTTAAAAAACCAAATGTGCCACTCTTGGGAGGGGGAGAAAGAAATGAGGAGGAACACTCAAAGTGAAAAGGGAATACTAAAGAAGCAATTAATGTCTTCTCTCTGATAAACTGCAAATAGATAGTTGAGGGCTTTTAACACTGCTTTCAAGCACAGATGTGCCTTGAGGTATACCCACCCACACAGATATATGTACACAAAAACTAATTTTAAAAAAAGGCAATATCCACCATACAGTTATACACAAGGGGGTACTAACACTTATTGAGTGCCCACTTTGTTTCAGACTATTAGGCACAATCCGAGCATGGAGACCAGACACAAATGACAACTGACTTGTTAAACTGATATAAACATTTATTGAATGCAATTAAATAATCAGCCAGTGGTTATTATTTGGCATCTGTGGGTAGCCAATTGTCACACACAACATAATGCAGAGATGACTCAACAACATTCAACAAATATTTATTGAGTACTGAGTTGGGAAACATGACAAAAAGTCCTGCCTTTGTGGAGCTTATATTCTAGCTGCGGGAGATGGACAATAAGCAAGAAATGTAGTAAATAAGTAAACAAATTGTATGGTATGCCAGAAGGTGGTGGATGCAATGGAGTAAAGAAAACAAATAGAGCAGAACATGGGAGATCAGCCGCTCTAGGGATTGGAAGTGAGTCGCAGCTTTAAATAGGTCAAGGGTAGGGCTCACTGAGAGCATAACATTTGAACTAAGATTTGATGGAGGATCTCCAGCACTGGTAACTTCCTTGGGTAACTTATACTTTCTCTGCTTTTTATATGCCTGGCTGAATTTACTGTTGTCACCAGGGAATCTCTGCTGGCCCAGGATGCATGTTGGTTCCCCATGAATCTTTGGACAGGAAGGCTGATTTAAATACTCCTGAGTGGCAGGTAGAACCAGGTCTGATCTTTGTCCAAGTGAAGCACTTGTTGCTTCTCCACCCAGACCTTTAGATTTTCAAACTACTGTTTCTTCAAACTGCTGACTTTTGATGATTTGAAATAGTCTTCTGCATATTATAATAATATTATTATAAATAACAGCAAAAATTAAAGTTTGTTTTTTCATGAAGTTCTGCATTCAGTACTCTGTGTACATTGTCTCATTTAATTCTCACAGCAATTCCACGAGGTAGGGAACTTTATTACTTCCATCTTACGGATGAGAAAACTGAGGCTTAGGGAGGTTAAATAACTTACTCAAGATCAAACAGCTGGTAAGCGCCTGGATCAAAACACAAGCTTGTCTGATTCCAGAGTCCTTTTAGTTACTAAATTTAGTACTGAATTAAATGCATTCCTTAATAGAAACTTTAAAATGTGTGGTAAAGATCATGTAATTTAATGGTTTTTGAAAGACATTGTTCAGCTATCTTGGGTAATTTACACTCGCAAAGAATGTGGCATTTGTTCTCACAATGCTTCTGATTGGTCCAGTGTCCTGATTTTTCAAATTTCATTTAGCAGTAAAATCTTTTACCAAACAAAATCTTATGACAGAAGACTGAATCAGTCACAGTCCTACCACAGCAAATTCAAATAGATGGAAAACTCAAAAAGGGTGAATGAAGGGACTATTCACAAGTTCTGTGTGGGGTAAAGGGAAATCGGCAAGGGAAGGTGAAAGTACCTCAGGACTAGGAATGGCATTGCCACCACCAGGCTGGAAGGGGCAAGAGAGGGGTAGAGTGATTACCAGAACCTGGCAAGAACTAAAGCTATGGGAGAGGGCCACAGACAGGAGGCCCAGACTTCGGTAGAGGACTGCAGCCATCGCTGAACCACAACTTAGAAAGGAAGGAGTCTGGGCAATAAATACCCCTGCTTCTGTCTCCTTCTGCCCTCTAATCTCCTGCTGCTTCTCCCTTTGGCTGAACCCAGTGGAAAGCTAGAGGGCAAGGAGGTCCAGTTTGTGCAGTCCATAGAAGTCAGCCTCCTGGGGACAAAAAGCAAGATGAGAAGGGTGGAGAATGGATTTAAACAGGCAAACAGTATATCCAGCCCAAAACCAAATATGCGAAAGTCATAAAGTAGAGTATTTCTTGTTAAATTTGGGGGCGGGGTGCTTTAGAGTCTGCCAGTTTATCTCTCTATACTCACTCACTTTCACCACTGCAGTCTCTGGGATGCCTTTGTTGAACTCTAGTGCTCTGGTCTAGTCCTTATGTTACATGTTATAAATATCTTAGTCACAATCAACACCTCTGTGTGTGTGTTGCAAACCACCATTTTGCCAAAATACAATACGAATGTACAGAAAATAACCTGAACTTAACATAGGACAACGTGGGAGGCACCAGACCTGTCCCTGAAGGTTCAGGGTTCCAAGCTCTGGAAAGGATAGTCTTTCCAGACACATACACGTGATCACACTGAGATGCCCCCGAGTCTGGGAACCTGAGGGCTGAATGAAATTTCTATGGGATGTATAGACCAGCTGAGCACCCTCTTTCCCCCAGGAAAAGCATTGGGCTTGGAGCTAAGGGGCTTCGTTTGAGTAGATTTTTCTGTTATTAATTAGAACCTTTCCAAAGGGATTCACAGTTAAGTTTCATGTGTCCATTGGATTAGAGAGAGAGGAATTTATATCCAAAGACATCAGACTATGTAGTTATTCACAAGGATGAATAAGAAGATGGATGGCATCTTCTTAGGGGGAGAAGGAGAAAAGATAAAGCATAGTTGGAGAGAGGGTTAGGTAGGCAAGACAACTTATTAATCAGAAAAGTGACCGCAGTGTGTCCATCACTAACAAAATGCAAAGTGTGATGCTGTTACTGGCAGCCGAGAAGCAATACCCTCCAAATGTGCTCCGAAATCTCTGAGTCACAGCCTGGCCTCCTGCGCGGGGGCCGCTGCAGGTCCGTCAGTCCCTGGGCAGAGCTGCTGAGCACACCCTCTGCTGCTATGCAGAGAAGTCGGACTAGGGAAGCCAAAACTAGGATGGGGATGGGCGGGGATGGAGAGGCGCCAGCACACAGGAGCCAGACAGCCAGATATTCTGTCGCTGGAGCTGCTTCTTAAATCTCTTGGTTCACTGGAGAGGGGAGTTTTTTTGGGGGGGAGGGGGAAACAAGGATGTTGTTTTTAATCTAAGTAGCTAGAGTGGCCTTCACAGGGAACAAAAATAAACTGAACGGAGGAGAAAGACACAGCTGTTCTTTGCTTTCTGAGGAGTTTCCAAACCTCTTATTTTATTATGTGTTGGTCCAGCTGCCTGCCAGAGAAGCACAGGTTACCTCCGTGCAAGTGCAGGCAGAGACGAGGTGGCACGAGACGCAGCCTATACCTAACCTATCTCCCCTCCGTTGTTACCTCCCTGGTCCTGCCCCACCCCCTGCCCCCACTCACTATATGTCTCTCCTCTAGGTCGGCAAGCTTTGTATTAATAACAGGAAACCTTTGTCACATGTGAGATAGAATGCAAATCATCTCGCATACATGATCACATTTAATTCTCAAAACAATATTATGAGGTAGGTACTATTATTACCATGTGTCTGTCCAGATAAGGAAACTGGGACTCTGGAGAGGTCAAGAAACTCAGCAAACAAAGAGCAGGCTGGAGTTTGAGCCCCAGTGGCCAGACTTCAGTACCTGTATCCTTACACACCAGACCATCCTATCTTGTCCGAATAGGGTTAGGACCTCACCTTATTGTTTTGTTTCCTCCGTCCTCCAAGACAGCCTGGCCTCCATGCTTCTGACCCTGGACTGGTCACTTAATATTTGATTTTTAATTATTTTCTCTGTCACAGATGCTGAAGAGAGAAGACAAGGTCCCCTTTGACTGGCTTTTCTCTCCCTCTATTAAAAGCCAGTCAGAGGGCCATCTTGTGAGGCAGCCAGTCCTGGTCAGTGAGGGAGAAACACCCAGGCCCCTCCCTCAGAGGGCCGTACCTCTTAGCTTAGAATCCCATTTTCAGATGTAATATTGAATGCAGAACCCTGTCTAGAAATGTAGTTCTACCGAATCCAGAAAGCCTTCCCAAACCTTGTACATCCTCATATGAGGAAGAGGAAGCTGAGCCATTAGCCTGAACCTACGGCAATGTCCGTAGAAAGTAAACTTTATGTGACAAAATTGAGCAAAGAGAAGAGGAAAATAAATCATGTTTCCAAATCACCTCACCAAGTATGTTCAGAAAATTAGGAATGATTAAATGCTCACATACAAGAATTCAGATGCAATTCAGAAAGCTACTAAAATTTTCCTTGTTGAAAATAATACATGGCTTTAGGTAAGGCCTTTCAATTGGCTATTCATAACAATTAAAATAGCTGAGGAAAATGAAAAATTTAGGCATTTATTTAGAGGTTCTTTTAAAAAGTTAAACAATGTTCATGTTTCATCTGTACATGTTAGTATTATAAAGGTAGATTTTAAATTGTTTTTTTCCTATGTGTATCATGGAACTTCATGTTTCAATTCCATATTCTCTACCTTCTTTCTCTGCTACGTAAGACATGTTTTTCTGGTATATTTGGCATATGTACATATTCATACATATGTACTCACTCATATTTGGATGAAAATATTATTTTAAGAAGATCCAAAATAAAGTTTACAAGAATTATGGAAGCAGCTACTTTACCACTTTTGTTTTACTTTCTCTATCCACCCCCCTTTGAGGTATGGACTTTGTCCGCCGCTTTAAAGAATAAAAGGATATGTGGAATTACATATAATTGGCGGTATATCTGTGGTTATTTATGGTTTTAGTCTCTAAACCTTACTCTCAGCCTTAGAATTCATTTTATCCTTTGTATTAGGTCACATTTGGTTGCAGGGAAGAGAAATCTACTCAACATGGCTCAAGTAAAGGGGGTTGTGGTGCTTATTATAAGGACAGAGATCTCCTACAAATCAAGGGGCCTCTGAAGGACAAACCAAATCAGGAGACTCCAGCAATAGTCATTCTCCGTCTCTACCATAAACATTATTCAGCTACCAGTGCCCTCGATTTCTATGTTTCTTGGTTCAGATGAGAGAGAGAGAGTCTGATTGCTTTGCCCAGCCTGTGCATTTGTTCTCTCTGAGTCCAGTGACCACCTCTGTGGTCACTGTAGCCAAGCAAGGTGAGACAGGACTATTTGCTACCAACAAAGCCATCGGGGATGCATTGTAGATTCTCTCAGTAGGTTATATAGCTAAATGGCATGAATGCATGCTTGGGGTTCAATGGGGGAGGAGGAAGTGATAAATATCAATTTCTAATATATTAATTGAAGGAAATCTAAAATGGATTAAAAAATTATCTTTATTCGAGGTTTCATATGTTTGTCCAAACTTTAGGTTTCTATGAGGCATTTCTAGAATATGCTTATTTTAAAGTTTAGTCAAGGACTGTATGTTAAGATGTCTGTTCTCTGGCCCATAAACTGCACCAAGCCCCAGGGCTTTAGGTCATGAAAAATAATACGTAAAAGCAGAACATAACTTGACAATAGATTATGTCCTTAGAGTTTGTTAGTTTACTAAAGCTGCCATAACCAAGTATCATGGACTAGGTGGCTTAAACAACAAAAATTTATTTTCTCACAATTCTGAAAGCTGGAAGTCTGAGATCAAGGTGTCAGAAGGTTGGTTTCTTATGAACTTTCTCCTTGCTTGCAGATGGCTGTGTTCTCCCTGTACCCTCACCTGGTCTTCCCTCTGCGTGTCTGTGTCCCACTGTCCTCTTCTTATAAGGAAACCAGTCATATTGTATTAGGGCCAACCCTAATTTTCCTTATTTTAATTTAATTACTTATTTAAATACCCTATGGTCATATTCTGAGGTACTGAGCACTCATACCTCTGGTACTGAGGTTGGACTTCAACATACGAATTTTGCAGGAGAAACAAGTCAGCCCATCACAACTGTCAACAGTCTACTAGCTCAAACTAGGAAGAAGAGACACATTTTTCCATCTCTCAACTGGACAGTAGCCGCCTCCTTAGTCTCCCTACTTTACCACACTATGATAAATCCACCAGAAAGCCACAAGACTGATCCCTTTCTAATTTATCCTTTTCCAAATGACAAATCTGACTTTGTCGTTTCCTGCTTAGAGGACTCCCGTAGCTTGCTCACAACACCTAAGATCCAAATGCTTCCCACAGCACACACAGCTTCTCACACTGAGCTCCAGCCAGGCTCCCCAGCCTCACTTCCAGCGACTCTTCTGCCCACCCCCTCCCCCACAATGCTCTGACCCCTGGACTACTGACCAGTGGCATGTTGGGAGGTTTCTGCATTACACGTTTTATGTTCTTATTTATTCTGTGTATTTAAGCAAATTGCAGATGATTCTACATCATTACTTTCTACCATTCATTGATTATATATTTATTTCAATTAAATTGCAAGTTAAATATGATTTTGAACCATCTAGGAACCTAACTTACTGTTTCTGATTAGTTCCATAAATATTTGCTACACACCTATCATATGTCAGGCACTCTCGACACTTATTACATAAAGATGAAAAGTGAAGTCTCTGATTTTAAGAAGTTCACAGTCTAGCTGTGAAAGAAGACAGGCATGTAAACAAATAACTGTAATACAAAGTGACAAGTCTGGGAATAGAAATATGCATGCAGCACTCTAGGAATGCAAGATAGATTAATTTTATCTGAGGTGGTCTGGGAAAACTTCAGAGAGGAGAATTGATATTTGAGCTGGAAACCTGGTAAGAGGAAGAAGGGAATTTCAGGCACAGAGCAGCAAAGGTGAAGGTAAGAATCATGCACAGATACCTGCCAAGACATCAGGGGACCCTCAACTACTATCCCTTTTCTCTCTCTCTGAGGATCTGCAACTAAGGGTTGAGCAGCCTTTTCTCTTGAACTGTCAAAACACAGAGCATCTAATTATATCTCTTTTTCTCTAGACAGCGACTGCTGAGTTCAGACTCCAGGAACTCCTGCATACCTGCCTGTATGAAAGAAACCACTTTCAGAATCCAAAGTAACTTCCCTTCTGAAGGAGAGCCCTAATGTAATTTCAAGGTGATTTTTTGATACCTCTTTCTGTATAGAAAAGAAAAAGAAACTCAATCTCTGGAAAGTTACCGTGTTACCTGTGATATTTCCTTTTCGAACAATGATTCTCAGCCTTGACTGTTAGATTAGATTTACCTAGGCTGACATTAAAGATACCAATACCCTGCCAGCACACCAGACCAATTAAATCAGAACTTCTGAGAGTAGAACCCAGGCATCATTATTTTTTAAAGCTCCCCAGAATGATGGTGAAGCCAAGTTTGAAAATCACTGATTTAGAATTTATGCTTTTTTTCTCCTTAATATAATATTTAACTATCATAATTTCCAAGCTTTTCTGACAAGATTAGGATTACTCGTTGGTTCAGAAATGAAATGGACATTGTATTCATCCCCAATGTGAAACTTGTCTTCGTTTTGGCTCATCTCAGTCATACAATCTCTCTGGTTTCTCTCAACATTCCTCTCTCCGATGTACTGTATCTTTCTCAGCCTCACGGCTTCAGATTAGGAGACAGGTTTTGACCAAGTACATTTATGAGACAGGCCTGCAGCCTGTTCTACCTCTGGTTCATTGCTTCCATAGCTAGGAAGTCCCCTTAGTTTAAGGATGCAGACCCTTGTCTTCACCCAACTCCAGGGTATTCTTTAGAACTAAATTTCTGTAGTTTCCTCTTCGTGTCTTGCCTAATCCCAGGCCCCTGACCCACAGGCTGAAATTAGAATCAATACATCCTTTTCCATTGTCTAATCCTGCCAATGTGCTGCTGAGGGAGGGGATGAGAGGAATGGAGAGATCCTGACCCCAGAAGAGAATTGAGAAAACTTCAGACTGAGAGAAGATGGGCAATCAACCCTCATCCTGAGACATGAGACCCAATCTCTAGCCCTCTTTCTCTCTGATTTGAGGAGTCAGATTGTGAGAAGCCAGCATGCCAGGACAGCCGGGCAGAGGGCAAAGACTGAGCCAATTAGCTAGTCCACCAGAAAGTCAGCAGCAGAGTGGGGAAGGGAAGAACTCAGAGGTACAGTGACAGTGACAGGAAAGTGAAGCCCGGACCAGGCAAAAGGGCTGGTGCTGCAGTCCACTGAGTCAGAAAGAACTGATTTCTCATCAAATTAACCAGCCAACGCCTGTGGATGAAGCATCCCACATAAGCGTTGGCTCTAGCCAGGCTGCTCATTTGTCAGCATCGAAGTGACATCATGTAAATCACAGGCAGATGCCAAACTTGATGAAAACTCATGATTCACTCAGAGTCTGTTAGGCATACACAGCTGACTGGATGACCTCCGAAGTCCTTTCTGGCTTTTTAACTCTGAAGTTCTGTAATCCCTAGTGACTGTCATGACCCTGGCATGTCCCAGAAAGTGCACTCAGAAGAATTTCCAAAGAGCTTTGTGTCCGGATGGCAGTGCATTTTATGTGAAAAATGGGGGGCTCACCATACCAAAGGAAGGTAATTGCCAAGAGGCAATTTCCAACAGAGGAATGGCTGCCTCTGTGTGCCCATTTTTCCCAAGCAGTCTTCTAAACAGTATACAAACACAGGGCCAGTGTCTCTAATTAGTTTCTACCCAGGCAATGAGATATGTGTATGGCAGAGGTCTAGTTCTTCCTCCTCCCTGGTTGCCCATACATAGTATTCCCTCAGGATCATACTATAGAAGCCACACACCCCCTCTTTGCTATTAGCAATCTGTCTACCCTTCTGTGGCTTTCTAAGCTTACTTGTTCAAAGGCACCATGGGGGTTTTGGTCTTTATTTCTGATCCCTCCAGGTAGTAAACATTGTGCCAGTTCCTTCTGGACTGAGAACTAGAGTCAGCAGAGAGCTCAGCGGAAATAGGTGCTCTGCAAGGATAGAAGCAGACCATGTGTTCCCCCTGCGTGCATAACAGGTCTCTGTTCTCATGCTGAGGTAGCAGCTGCAGCTCCGCACCCTATCCCCACCAGACCCTTGCCTCATTCTCTTTTTAAATCACTTATTCTGGCTGTTTTTCTTCCTGCCAACAATAATTCATAATGATTTCAGATATAATGCTCCTGTCATCGTGGTGCAGTATAAATAGTGAAATTATAATAAAAGGGATAAACAGAAAATACCGCTTACACTTCTTTGACTGCATGTGAAAATTGGGCAAAGACTTAAAATACTTTCCTTGTAATCATGTGTTGGAAACATTGGTGGATTTGGGGTCATAAACTCTTGTTTTCATTGTTTTTAAAAAAGCATTTCCTATTTCTTGAATTTTCTTATTATATTAAAATCTCTGTTAATAGGAGCCCAACTATTAAGGATGTTTTCTATGTCTCTATATTTTTAAAAGGAGATAAAGGACAAAACAAAATTAGACATCATGGATTTAATTTTTTAAAAAAGAGTAACTTTAAAGGATATCCCCCAAAATATAATGAATTGGTGAAATCTTATAAACTTCTACTGTGTCTATCATCTGTAATAATAAGTGATGGATAATCAGAAAGACTCACTCATTCTACAAAATCCTCAAACTCTGAGGAAGCATTACATCCACTGGTAATTCCACATCTTCAAATTACCCAGAGCTGTGAGAATCAATGAGCTGAGCTCAAAGGGGGACACTTCGATTACTTTTGCCATGCCTGTGGATAAGGCACATTCTCAGACTGGGAGATCCTAAATAAATGCAAGAATTCAAAGAATTCTGGGAGTTTGGGAGTTTTGAACCAAAAAAAAAAAAAAAAGAAATTTGATCTATGAGAAGTTAAGAAGGTCAGTTAGGCCAGTTCCTAGGAAATAGGATATAATCAGACTCCAGAATCCATGGAGCCCAGGGGAGACTGGAATTCAAGAGGGAAG
>RJWJ010036139.1:0-16257 GCA_004363605.1 Indri indri
CCCCCACACACACACCCACACACCCACACACACGAGTTTTAAGCATGACAGACTACTGTCCAAGCTAATATATTATGTTTGGCTCCTAAATACTCAAGCAAACTGCATATTTTTCCTCTTCCAGATCTGTAGCTCAACTCAGACAAGAGCATGCATCTTATATATTTCTCCTAAATATCTTAATTCAATATTTAGAAATATATGCCATTAATCATTAAGACGGAAATTTAGTTATATCACAGCATGTCAATCAATAAAAATGTCATGCAGTATCCTAAATTCTTCACTTTGTCAAATACAATAAAAAACAGGATACTTTGCAAAAACATAAGTATATTTTTAAAATACATGTGTGTGTATGCGTGTGTATAAGGCTTGTAGGGACACTTCAACAAAACGGACTGAAAGTCTATCAAACAAAAAGATTTAAGATAACCTGACATTCAACTAATTCTGTATTTGAGACTTGATACACAGAGCTTTGCATACCTTTGCTATTGTCCTAAAGAATTTACCTGGTGTTGGCATGTGACCCTAGCTCTCTCTTTACTATTATCACCTTTCTTATTTTCTCTCATTTTCCATGTTACATGAGGGAGAAAGCATATGCGATCATTAGTTCACTTCAACGGCAAGCTGTCATCTGAAAGTCAACATGCCATAATTTAATTTCTCACCTTTCCCTCAAACCAATTGTGCCATCAATTTCCTACTTATTCAGCATTAACTTTATGTTTGTTTGTAATCTTTGACTTTTCTTCCCTCTTCTACCATATGCAACCCATCACTTTAGACACTACAAATGTAGGATGATTTGGTTTTACTTCTTCCCTGGCCTTTTAATTGCCTCTGAATTGATTCAAGCCCTTAGTTAGTTCTTAGGTACTTAAGCAGCCCAATTGAATAATTGATTCATTTTTTTCATTCAACCCCTCTCTTCGTCTTTTGTCTAATTATTTGGTATGGAATTATTTAATATTACACACACATACACACACACACACACACACACAAAGACCTGCTTCCAGAGTTTGCACTATGTTATTTGTCATTAACTTTTTTCCCCCCTAAAATTCTTTGATCATGGAATTTATGTTCTCAAAAATAGTTCATTAATTATTTCCACTGAAAATTAGTTCTCACCTAATTACCCTGTCCTGCAACCCTGGTATGATGTGTACAAAACCACTTTCCCGAGTGTTCACCTTTCCAGGTGTTCCCTACAGCCCTCACGGCCTCTTCCCTGATACATGATGGTGAATATCTGAGTTCTGACCTCACAAGTTTTCCCTTGGTATTTTCCCTTCTGAGGGGCATGCTGGTTCTCTCTGTTCAGGCAAATCCCCTCTCTAATTTCTAAATCAATTCTCTTCCTCTCCCGAAGTCCTTTCTGTGTAACCCCAACCATTGTGATCTCCTTATTATCTGAATCCATCCAAGAATAATCACCTAAATCTTCCTGGATGCAAAACAGAGTATGCCATGTCCTGTAGAAAATAATCAGTTAGAGAGTTTTATTTCTTGTGCCTTTCTTTGTTTTTCACCACCTTTTCCCCTGCCCAGCACAAAGAACTAAGCACACAGGGCAGGAGTCAAGATTTGAAAGCATCAGGGTGACAGAATGAGTTAATGCACGAGAATAACACCTGTCAGCTCACAAGAAGCAAAGCTTTCCAATGAAAATTAGGCACCTCCAAGAAAGATGGCACAGGGCAATAAAAATGTCCAAAGATAACCCACGTATCTGAAGCAGCTCTATGGTAATATTAGAAAACTAAGTTATAGAATCCATTGAGGAAAGTGTTAAATATTATAACACTTTTGTGTCTGAACCTGTGGCTATGTACTACCTGCTCATCATTAAATCCCTAATAAAGCCATGGTGTATGGTGTTTAAAGCCTGAGCCCTGGAATAGGAAAGACATGGGTTCTAATTCTAACACCACCACTTGGGAGCTGTCCAGCCTTGGGCAAATCACTCTTCAAATCCTCAGCTGAAGGTAGGAAGACCAACAGTCCCGTAGGGACATTTGGAGGGTAAAAGCAGGAGGATGTCAAATGTTCAATTAAGGGCCCAAACCATGGTAGGCATCAGTGCATGCCAGCTGCTATTAGTCTTATCACTGTTATTGTCATCATTGCCATTAGTATTTAGTAAGAGTGTTTCACTTCTTTTCTTGGCTATATGTGTGCCTCTGGGGAAGAGACATTAAGGGAGGGGGGAGTAAAAAAAAAGGCCACATTATCTTGACCTTTAAGTTGATTTAAAATATTGCAGAAAGTTCAATGTTTAAAAGGAAATCTATCTTCTTACAAAACTTGCAGATCTGCCTAATAATATTCTCCCTCATTGAAGAGAGAAGCTTATGTAGGGCAGATAAATTGATGGTAGAAAGACAATTGCCTTGGCAACAGAGAATCCAGGGTTAGATCGCGGCTTGGTAACTGGGTAGCTGGCCTTTGAGAAGCAGTTTAAAAAGCCAGTGGAATTTGGATGTGAAGAATTTAGCCTTTTTCCATGCTAAGATGATGGAACTGTGCACTGTCATTTGACATTAGCAATACAGGTTCTGGGAGAGAAGGGGCATCCTCGCTGGGGAGGGAGCATCACCTCACCTGTATAAGAAGAGCCTGAGCACTCGCCCTGAAGCCCTTGACTCTTCCCTGTGCAAACTTTCCTCCCATTCTTCTCCAAATTTTAATGAAAAGAGAAGAACTTTGCTGCTACTGGACCAACTCATTCTCCATCACTTTTGATGTGATTTCTGACACCTCAAACACTCACCAACTTTTTATATCACCCAAATGGAAGCTTTCACTGAATCCCAGGATATAACAAGTGGTTTGCTAAAGCTAGACCTTCCTTGCCAAGGAAGGAAATGCTGGAGCCAGTGGTGCCCCAAGTGAACACACACATGCTAATCTTCACCAAGCAAGAGTCCGTCCCTCAGAGCCAAGACTGGGAATGCCCAGGTCTTGGGAGATGTCTTAGACATGAGGGTAGAGATGACACTGGTAGAATGCCATTAAACAAGTAATGAATCATTTCTTTGCCTTTGAAAACAATGGACGTCTCTTTTGCTTGAATGATCTACACATCTCAGGTAAGAGCTAAAAATCATTTCTTAAAAAAAAAAGAAGAAAGAAAAATTTAAAAAAAGATGGTTTTTCATACAGTATAGTTGTATTTTGTTAAACAAAATGCATTTTAATTCTCAGCATTTATTTATACTTTACCAAATACCTTCCCAAATCTTTAACAGTTCCTTTTCTGTAGGAATAAAACGGACTTACAACTTCTAAACATACAAAGAAATTTTATAGCTAGAGAACCCCTGTTAAACTTTGCCTTTCTAATTTTTTTCAGGGCCTCTCTAAAATTAAAAGAAAAATTGCATAAATATGCACAAAACACTCAGAGGAAGCTGTAAATACATATATAATAAGCTATACTGTGAAATTTTCATCTGTAAAGAATAATTTGCTTTTGTTAGTGCTGCTCAATTTATCACATTTTAAAAAGGATTAAATGAATTCCTTAAAAGTCAGAAAATCAAAACATATCCTTGCAGTTTCCAAGGGAATTTTCCAAGTAAATATATTTAAAAGTCCCAATGTAAGCACTATTATATTTTCACACAGTTTGTAAATGTAAATACAAAATGAAAATTTTCTTAAATGAAAAAATACATTGATATTTATCAATGCAGACAAAAATAGCTTTTCTCAAGTTTCTCAAAATATGTTAAAATATTCATCAACATGTTTTTGGAAATATTCCTTACGTTGGTAAGGGAATATTCACCTCACATGCATAAATGCCTAAATTCTAACTTCATACAGCCTTTTGCTAATTACTATAAAACATATCCTGTTTTTATCCAAACTTCAAAAACCTACCAAAGTCAATTTGAGCTTCAGTGTCATTTTTGAAACAGAAATAAACATACTTGTCTGAAATGGTCAGAGCTCATAAAACAGAGTTTTCCGTAACATGGTAGTGAAGTCATTAAGGTTTTGTGTGTGTTCGTTTTCCAGTTTTACTCTCATGTGTTCTCACATATTTCTTATGTTTAATCATGGGAGAAAAGAAAAATAAGTATCCAATGAACAAAATACCCAAATGCATTAAAAATGCAATGTAGAGTATTGGATAGAAATACTCTCCAGGTCTTCGTTGGATGAGAGGTAAATTATTTAATCTCTTAACCCACGTATCTGTGTAAGTGGGGAAGGTACTATGTATCTATCTTGCAGCGTTGAGAGGATTATATGTAAAACTACCAGTCACATAATAGATTTTAGGAGATACTAATCCCCTCTCTTTCTCCCCTGCCACCTTTCTTCCCTCCCTCCCTCCCTCCCTCTCTCTCTCTCTCCTTCCTTCCAGGAAATGGGAAGATCGGTGTGGTTCATGATAACCTGCCAGGGCAGAAGGCTTTGCTTAGAGGTAGGGTTAGTCTGCACGGCTAACTTCTTCTTGCTTTGAGGCAGACATCCCTAGACTTTTGTTTTTCCTTCTGTATAGTGTTGATGTTTTCCAAATACTAGGGTTTGTTAAGTGAACTTTTTGGATTATTCCTTCTTGGAATATAATGTTCAAACCTTTTTTATTCTTTGATTTTTCTAGCACTTTTACTTGATAGGCTTTGACTGAATAAATGAAGGAATGAAAGAATGAATGAGTGCCTTGTATTCTAATTTGCCTTAATATCTTTAGTTTAAATAACAACCTCTTTTTTCTAGTTATTATTCATATGGGTTATGGTTTATTTTTTTTTCCAAAGAAACAAAATGCAAATGGGACAAAGAGGAGCGTAACCCTAGAGGTTGGGGCACAAGTACGTCTTTTCACCTCTGTGTCTCTCCTCCATCCTTGCCGCCTTTCTCTGTCTCCTCTGCCAACCTAGTAGGCTGGGTATGTTTTAGGGCCCCTATAAACATTTGCTAAATGAATGAGTGTGGATGTCAACTAGCCTGCAAAGAAGTTCCAAGCTCATTTACTGCCTATAGTTACTAAATCCTGGAGGATTTGGGCACAATTAGAGCTGTTAAATGCCTGCTTGGTCTTTATCATATCAAGGGCTAAAAACATACACTACAAGGAGAGTCTGCTTAGTCAAAGTAAAGATGCAGCTGGGCGGCCGCCCAGGTACGCTTACTATTCCCAGAGGCCTTGACTTAGGGTCTTCTGCTATCGGGGGTGGTCAAGGAAGAAGCGCTGTTCTGACAGGTCACATTCCATTAATAGAAATAAAATCTAAAAGCCTTGTAAGACTGGAGTTTGGCAAAGGTATTCAAAAACTAATCCATGGTAAAATTATGGCCTTGTAAGTATTTGCACTTATGCATTTGCAAGTGAGAATGAAAGCTTGGAGTCTGCTGTCCATAGTGGGAATCTCAGGAAAACCACCAGGAATTTAAATCTGTTACCTGTTCAGGTGTCTCAATTTAGCATTTAGGTTTCTAGAACCCAGAAAAGAGTCTTTCACCTGTGCCAGAGGCAATCTGCTGGAGCAGAAAGAGTTGTGCCCATGGCATGTGATAAATCTGAGTTGTTGTCTGTGCTCTGAGACTTAACACTTTGCACAGTGGGCCCGGCAACATTACTAGACATCTCTGAATCTCAGACTTGTCATCTGTGAAATGAAGATAAGCATGTGGAATTGTTGTCAGGATTAGCACGAGAGATGTAAAGCCCCAGGCACTGGGTGAGCTTGCAGTGAACATTTACCTCTCAGTCTTCTAGGCTTTTCTCTCCTCCATCTTCTCTTAGTATCATTAGCATACTGGTTAATATTGCCATCGTCATTGCGGTTCTTCCTGTTGATATCGTTTTTATCTTTGGTCCTTTAAGAATCTAATATTAGAAGTTTAGAATCAAAATACAGTGCTGAAGCCATGTGACAAGATAACGTACACACCTGACATGATAAGGAAAATGCACTATGAGGTTTTCTCAACCCCAAATAGAGCGGGAGCAGAAAGTCAGTGTCACTTCCCAACAGCAGTAGAGCAATGGCTGTGGGCTGCCTGTTTACTATTGTCCCCAGGAGCTGGTAAGCTCCTAAAAGGCAAAGATGGGTTGATTTTTGTTCAGTTTTATTCCTCATGTTTACCAAAATATTCAACAAATGTGTATTGAAGAATTAATAAAAATAAAAATGAATGGATCGGTGGAATTTTAAGATATTGAAGAATTAATAAATGAAAGAATTCATTAGTAGAATTTTAAGATCTGATATATCTGAATGGATATTTGTTCCTTTCCAAGCTACTTCAAGTGAAACTATAAATTGTAAATGGTCAAGATACTTTTTCTAAGGAAATAGATGAAAAATAAATGGTACAACAGGTAGAGGAATGTGATATATGCAGCTTGTTCCAATCCCTGAACAGGGGATAATCTTTTCATGCAGTAAAAGGAAGGGATGCTGAGTAGAACCACGAGGACAGTGGCCTGTAAACAAGACAGGCAGAGTGATGTGGGCATTGCCTTACAGGGAGACTGAGTGGATAAGGACTAATTCCAGCTTCAAAATGACAACAGAGGTTGTCTTTAATTTCAGTTTCAGTATGGAAAGCAAAGTCCTACTCTAAGACATATGATGCTTTCTTATGTCCTACGTGGGCAAATCAAAAGCCTTGACTGAGACCAAGTCAAGGCAGGCAAAGGTCTAAGTACAAGTCACCACTTATACAATCTCCATGGTCTCCATTAACTGGATTCTTGCGCCTAGAACTTTAAACCTAGAAGTAAAACTTACGGAGCCTTCCTGACTGAGTAAAATTGTCACAACAGGCAAGAACATTAGCCCTGGTTCACTCAGCGATGATGGGAAACAAAGCACGATGTAGTCACAGGAAGGCTTTGTGCAAGGGGGGCAATTCTCATCACCACTCTTATTTCTTAAGATGTGCACTGGCATCAAGACAATCAGCAATTCCACTATCCATTCATGTCCTTTATTCTTAATTCTGGGGTTCACTGAATGGCACCACCTACCTTAAATACTTTTTATTCTCAAGTTTATAAATTGACTTTGGATATGTTTTCCTCTTTCAAGGCCTTTTTGTATAGCCTCAAATATTTCTATTGGACCTAATTTATCTTTGATTAATGGACTGACTCCATAATTATTCTGAGTTTCCTCCAAAGAAAATTTTCTTCTGTGCCTCCCTCTCTAATCCATCCCTTTTTCATTCTACATTGAGACTGTGCTTAGTGTTCTGGGAATCTATCCAAGTGTCTTCAAATGCTTTAAAATGAGGAGAAGAAAAAGGGTGATAAAGATATCCAATAACTTCTGTGGAATTTTATGATCTGATATATCTGAATGAATATTTAGTCATTATGAGGGTAGTTAGAATAAGAACATGCAGCAGCTATACCCTGAAGCACCTGTTTCAGAATCTGAATGGTAGAAGTGTGTTGTCATGCAGTTACCTGTCATGCATTTACCCTATAGCCGGTGCCTAGAAGGCAACAGATGAAAGTGATGAAAACTCTCGCTGAAATTGCAGATGATATGTTGATTTCACCTTAGGACTTGAGAAAAAAGATTAGTAGGAATATCTTTGTTTTTACTGTGAGTGCTATGGAACAGTTTTATTCCATTAGATGTTACGCACATATTTCATGTTTTAAGTTATTTGCGAGACCCTTCTCTACGACCTTGTAGGAAGCGCAAATTGTAAGCACAGCTTTGAAAAGCCATCGGAGCTTTAACACGACTCACTAGTCTCTGTTTCTAAATAGATACTTGTGCAGAGTTTGTATCCCAACATTGTCACCCACTCAAGGATTAAGGTCTTTTGTTTTTTTCTCTTTCTCTAGCATCATCAAAATTTGCCTGGTGGATAATTATCAATGGCATAAAAATGTGTTGCATGTTTTTTTTCAACTTGAGACTTTGGTTTTACCCATCTCTCCTTCAACTACTGATGATTTCTGTACCCCTCTCTGCTGCAAAACTCTTTGAAGAAGTTGTCAATACTTGTTTTCCCCCTTTTATTCATTTCTTCCCATTCTTTCTTAAACCTACTGTGATCAGATGCTGTCCCCAGAATTTCCACAAAAACCACCTCTATGTAGATCATCAATGAACACTTTTCCAAAGATAACGGTCTGTTCTGTTTTCTTATTTTCTGTCCTTATCAGCATAATTTTACAGAGTTATAATTCCCTCTTTATTTCAACAATAGTTTCATTTCTCTTCTGAGATGCCCAGTTGTTCTCCTATCTCATTAACCTCTCCTAGTTTTCTTTGCTGGGTCTTCCTCTTTCTCCTGGTTTCAGATGTTGTAATGACTTGGGGCTGAGTATTCAAGTGTTTTCTGTCTACATTCATTTCGTGGGTGGTTTTACCTAGTTCCATCTGTGCACTAACAAATTCCAAATCTATATCCCCATGATCTACTTCCTCTTTGAAATCCATTTGTTCATTTGAATCTCCACATGAAGGTCTGGCAGGTCTTGACATTACCTTAAGATTGGCCTGCTCAAAGTCAAAAGTCAAATTCCTGTGTCCCCCCGCTGAAATAATCTTCCCTTTCCTCTGTTCTCTTAATCTCAGTAATGCCAGCTTTTTGCTCTGACGTGCTTTGAACTAAAATACTTTGATTTTTTAGGTGCCAGCAGACATTTGGAAATAGTAATTGAGCACCTATTAAAATACTATTGCAAATAGAACCATGTAAAACATTAATGTGGAAGTATGATCTACATAGGAAGTATTAACAAGTTAAGATTTTCTAAAGGAGACGGGTCTTTGAATTTTGTTTTTCAGAGTAGAGCAGCAGATATTAAATGGTTATAAGTAACAGAGCAGAATAAAGACATGGAATGCTCTAAGCCAAAAATTGGGAGGGCTTCTACTTCTCCAACTACTAAATATTTACTGGGTACCTACTGTGTACCAGAACTCCACTTTGTGCTATAAGTTCTATTGGTAACAATATCAAAATGGTTCTTTTTAGTCTGCACATTGAACCCTTCCTAAATGAAGTTTCTTATATAATGTACTCAGGACCAACAAAGTTAGTTAACCAAACAAGGATTTTGAGAGAACCACTAAAATGTATACATATCTGGTATCAATTTTAACCTAAAGCATATACATACATTTTTATCTACCTATCTTTTGATGTAGGATCACAACTATATTTATAATAAATATGTATATACCACATATATACACATAATAAACACATCCTAAATTTGGCATCGAGAAGCAAAGAGCAAATATTAACTGAGATTAAAAGAAGAGAAAGAGAGGAAGAGGAAGATTATTGCAGGCAAAACACAGGAATTTGCCTTTGAGCATCATTTTGAGGTGATCACTAGAGCTGGTCCACACGGATTTCAAGGGAAAGCAGATCCTTGAAGTTGTTAGTAGATAGATGGCACTAGGCAAAAACATACACATGCATATTAGAGTTCTGCATTATTTTTCTTTAGGAAACCACACTAAAAAGAAATTATTCCACTTCTGTAAAGTGCCAAGTCATTCTGTATTTTAGTATTTCCCCCCAATCTTTCAGAATTATCTTACACCTAATTCTAGGGAATTATTTATACATAGGGTGCACTTAAGGAGTTTTACAGAATTTTTGATGTAGAGAGCTAGCATTTCTATGATGATTTACTTTCACATTCTTTGTCCAGGGTTTTCTAAAACACTTCATTAAGTTAATTACTGTTACAGACTTAACTGACATAAACTAACTGGTTTACTGTGAACACAGAAGTGCTGCGGTGCCCTGTTGAGTGAATTACTGATAGTTGACAGGTCACTTTCCAGGGAGCGTAGGAAGCTGCTGGCCAAGGAGGTAGAAGAAGCAGATTCCTGGTCGAAGGCACTTTCAGTTGCAGGAGTGTCCCAGCTTCCTAGCCCTCCTTGGTAAATAGAAAGCTCTGATATAAACCTCAATTATTCCACTGAGAAAACAGTTTATTAACTTTTTCTTGTTATTCCAATATGCCCCTTGGGGTCTCATTTTCCATCCCAATCATCTCATCAATGTATTTTTTTCTGAATACATATGTACCATTCCCAGAATAAGTTCATAAAAAAGCTATTTTTCCCAGCTCTTTATATTTCCAATAATGGTTTTGAAATTCAATAATATTTCGGGGTCTCTTATCCATTGGCATCTTCAGGTCAATTGCGTTATCATGATTTTTAAGACATAGCCACACCAAGAAGAGGAAATGCAATCATAACCCAGCCAGAGCTGAAGTGAAAAGCTCCAGAAACAGGAGGAAGAATAAATGAGAGCAGTTGAAATGGAATGACAACAGCACAGTGGAGTAGGGAGAGGAAGTAGCTTGAAATAACCATCAGGGCTTCTTTCTATGTAAACGTGGATGGGATGCTCCGGAAGTCTCCTCTGTCAGAGCCGGAAATAACCCTGTTCCTCTGGTGAGCCTTGTTGAGATTCTTATGAAAGCCCCATCCATTGAGGGCTGCCTTGAAAAAGGAAGTAAAAAATGTGAGGTGGACTCAAGGAACACAAAGCCCTAGAGTGTGAATGCAAGTTCTGTGAACTCTAGCTAAAGGGTGGAGTGCTTTATTTTTAGTCATTAGAATAGAAAGCTTTTGGTCCTAATAACGATCTTTCAGGAATATGAAAAGCTTTTTTTTTAAAGAACACATTACCCACTTAGTCTCCATCTCTACAAAGGATCAAAGAAGGGTGAAAAAGCTGTAGAAGCACAAAAGAGCTTTTCCTGAATCTAATATGGATGATTAAGGTACAGCTGAAAATCTCCAACTTTCCTGCAAAACAACTTTAGGATTTTAGTCATCTGGATGAAAATGGCTCTCCAGATAACATCATGCTTATCTGCAAGGCATCATGGTCTTTGCTCTTGCTGTGTGTTATATATGCATTCTTTGTAGTACATATCACACATCAGTGACTTGAACTGATAATGACATGAACTCACATTGTGACCAGAAAAATCTGTTACGAGAAAGTTCTCACAACTTGTTGTGACATCGAAGTTCGACTCTGAATCCTAATTACTTCCTGATGAATGCCATAGGTCATTTTAGTCTGCTAGGAAATGTTAGAAGAGCTCTCCAAGAACAAAACCCAATTCCACAACCACAGTCTAAAGAATGTTAGAAACAGAGGTAGGTCTCAAAATTCCCTTAGCAACATTTTGAACATTACACTCAGTTCCAATCAAATACCTAGAATGAAACACAATGCAGTGTCTGTATCACCCAATGTATACACATATTAAATAATTGGGGGTCAGTTATTTATTATTTTGGATAGAGATTTCTTAAATGCCAACACAAGGTTGGAATTTGTGTGAGAATGCAAAATATGAAAGGCTTGCTGTGACCGTTTCCAGAGGCTTCTTTAAAGAAGCGGATGTTTCAGAAGCACACCATGTTGCTTCTGAAATTGAAGGTATTTGGTTCATTAGCTATTGCTTAAAATATCTTGAAAAGGAGCACTACCAAATGGCAATCTCTTTGCACAATGTGCCCTTGTGTGAGCTCACATAACTGTTTTTTTTCTGATTTATCAAAAAAAAAAATGGAGAACCACAATAATAAATATTGTACTTACCTTGTAGCATTGCAGTTCATAATAAAAACACCACTAAGATCATTATAATTATTAATTTTGCTTGGATTTCCTAGAATTTGATGCTGACAATGCTAATAGAAAAAATGGTATAGATGAAACTTAGACAAATCTTGGTCAGTCATGGAGCTGTGCAGTGAAAACTATTATTCATCATACTAAAAAGATTGTAATGATTCTTAAAATTAATCTTTATTCTCTGGTTTCTACTTTCATTCTTCATGTTTTTAATATTATCTTTATAAAAGGTTTACTGTTATTTTTACCTTTTATACAATTGTGTGAAAGTGTAAAAATGTATGCACTGTACAGGTACACATTTTATTTTAAAAGTCAGGATTACAAAGGGCAAAAGCCACAGATTTCCTTTTTCATGTTTAAAACAGCAAGTGCAAATTTTAAAACATATTAACACATTTTCTTTCAATAATTTTCTTTCATCCAAATTTTAAACTTAAATTTTAAACTCTAATCATTTCTACTGCAGTAATAATCTTCTTTTTAAGAAAAAAATCTGTAGGATTATTTTTTCTATTAATATCATATTTGGGGTTTTAGCAGTAAAGTACACCACTGCCAGATTTCAAATTCAAAGCAACCTTTATCCAACTTGTGTTTTTAAACCTGATTCATGTTATAAGGCTGTTTGTATATCTTAACTTTTAAAAAATATGCTAAGAGTGTGGAAACCTAATCATTGATTAATTTTATTCAGATATTCTGTTTTAGAAGAGCGTTTTATAATTTTAAATTAAAAATCAGTATATTAAGTATCCGTGTGAAACATTTTTCCAAATAATATCACATGATATGCCAATTCTAATTCTTTTAATATAATTTCATTGGCAGTTTAAATATATAGCTATTAAGACCCGATATAAAGGTATTTATGTAGATTGACTCCAAGCTACTTATTAGAGACCTAAATATTATATTTGAATCTATTATTTTTTATTTTTCAGTCTGATATTTAAGTGCACCTAAGGTATTATGAGAAAAATAGAATACATTAATACATTTTAGTTGATGTTATTAGTTTTTCATGTAATCAGAAGTGATCTGCATGGTCTACATGTTTACACACAGTTTCGATACAGCTTTTTAAAAATGTCTTCTATCTCAGTATTTATTAGCCAACCTGAAATTACTATTCTTACAACTGCAAGGTCAATATTTTGCTTTGAGATTATAGTAATTATCAGAAAAATCATAAAAATCATGAAAAGCATTCTGAAGCATGCTTGTTTTGTTTTGTTTTTCCCAAGAGGAGATACAGTTAGTTGTCTTACAGGGAAAAATGGCAAATTGTAGTGGCTCAGTTAAGAGCAGGTAGAATTTTGTTTACCATCTTTAATACTACAAAAATGATTCAGTGGTTCAGATTTAGGAGTCCTGGCACTGTGGTATAGAGTATTAAAAGAATGGCCTTCACATTCTCTCAGAGCAGGGATCAAATGTACTTCCCTAGGCAAGTCACATAATGTCTTCCATGAGACATCTGCACATGCAGGGAATAAGCCCATTCCCAGTGAGAGTTCACTCTGGAGGACAACAGGGACACCTTACAAGGTCTACAGTGAGTCATATACATTTTTTTTTTAATTTTAAAGGATATTTCACTCACATTTTATATTCTTACAAGAATTGTTGAAATTCCTTTGACGATTATGAAATACTTGGGCATTTTCATCAGAATATCAGAATATCAAATAGTCATGGCAAGACTTGCAACGTGTGTGTGTGTGTATGTTTGTGTAGGGTCATTAGCTAACTAAACTATTAAATCACTTATTTGCTTTTAAATTTTCTTCTCTTTTCATAAAATTTAAAATATTAGGCATTTGTTTTAGGCAAAACAAATTTCATCCCATCCTAAAGTGGATCAAGTGATCCACAAGGATAAGGTATATTTCACATTATTTCCCTGTTCCATGATATTAAACTTTCTGTTTTTTCCTGAATTTATGCTTTTATTAAATAGATGGAAATAATCTTAGAACTTCATTTTTTGAGGTTCAAAAAAGATCATCTATACACTGTAAAAGAGGGAAGTCACAAGAAAATTTTATACTCTTTATGTCAAAGAAAAAAAAGAATATTACAGGGGTACAAATGTTTTGGTTATGTGGATTGCTTTTGTACTGTTTGAGTCAAAGTATAGTGTGCCCATCACCCAGATAGTGTGCATTGTACCTGTCAGGTATGATTTTACCCATCCCCTCCTCCCCCTCCCACCTGCATGATTTCTGTTGAGTTTTACTTCCATCTGTGCACACAAGTGCTGATCGATTTGTTCCAATTTAATAGGGAGTACATGTGGTGTTTGTTTTTCCATTCTGGTGATACTTCACTTAGGATATTAAACTTTCTTTGTGTTTTTAGAAATGGTAGGGTTTTCATGAGTTTAGCTTATCTCCCTCCTTGAAAGAGATTTCTCCTCACTCCTGGGTATGGTGAATATTTTAATTGGATTAATTCCAGTTAGCCAATGGGAATGAGGTTAAGGCATGGCTACAAAATTGCCCGAAATGTCTTTAAAAGTAACCGTCTACATAATAATCTCTTACTTCCTAGTGTGGTTCCCAGGAGACCATATAATAGAATCCATTTCCACTAATGCACTCAAATAGATTTTAATGGTGTTAGGCGTACAAGTCTGATATATAAATACCCAGATAGAAAGCTGACCTCTGTTCATTGTTGAAAGGAGATCAATATTGTTTTGCCAAGATACTGCATAGCTGTATCTCTCTGAGGCTCTTGTAATGCCAGAAGTAAAGAGAAATGATACCTTCACACTCTGAGCTGAAACCCCACTGAGCTTAGATCTTAAAAGATCAGCTGAGTGTAGAAAATAGAAGTTCAGGTCTTTGTGTTTCACAAAGGACATATCATTTTTTGTTGAGATTTCTAAAGCAGTACCATGATAGTAGTATTTATGAGTTTGTTAAGTGGCTGAAGATAATAAGTATTCCTGAAATATTCAAGTGGTTGAGTTAAAGTTACTGTCATCTTCCTGCCTGAGTTCAAGTCAATGCCATTTTTTTCATTCTGTGAAAATCAGTCAATTCATCATATTCAAATTGGGAAGAATATTTTTTTTTCCATTGAGGATAGCAATGAGATACTGAGGCTACTACTCACATTCTCTAGGGACGTGTGCACCCTGTCATCCAGGGCCCCCAGAAAGGAAGATAAATACTTCTAAGTATATGATGTGTTTGAAAAATCCTACCCCATTTAAAGCATAACCCTGAAGAATCAGCAGTCCTAACAGGCCATAATGGAAGAAGGTTATAGTGACTCAGGACTAAAGAGCACAAAATGCATTTTCATTACACTTTAAAAAGAAGAAGCATAATTTTTAACTCAATCCTGAAATATACAGCATTGCAAGAAGTAGCCATATTTTTGCTTTGGATAAAATTAAAGTCTGTATATATATCAAATATACTATGCTATTTTTTCACCTTTTTAAAATCTTTCAGTTATCTGCATTTAAGGTGTATAACATGTTTTGATATACATAGTTAAATGATTACTACATAAGCAAATTAACATATTTATCATCTCACATAGTTACCGTCATGTGTGTGTGAGCACCTAAAATCCACTTTCTTAGCAAATTTCCAGTATACAACATGATATTAGCTATAATCCTCATGCTGTACATTAGATTTCTAGACTCATTCATCCTACATAACTTCAGCTTTGTACCTTTGACCTATATCTCCCTGTTTCTGCCTCATGCCACCCCTGGTAATAATTTTTTTGTTCCTGTTACCATGTAGTCTACCTTTTTTAGATTTTACATACATGAAATAATTTACTATTTTTCTTTATTTATCTGGCTTATTTCACTTAACCTACTGTCCACCAGTTTTAACCACGTTGTCACAAATGGCAGTGTGGCAGTGTCTCCTTTTTTAAGGCTAATAGTCCCTTGTATATATATTTACCACATTATCTTTATCCATTTATCCATTGATGGACACCTAGGTTGTTTCCATGTACGTGGGTATTGTGAATAATGCAACAAATATGGGGGTGCAGATATTTCTATGAGGTGCTGATTTCATTTCCTTTGGGAATACACCCAACTGGGGGGATTTGCTGGTCATATGGTACTTCTATTGTTAATTTTTCGAAGAGCCTCCATGCTATTTTCCATAATGTCTATACCAGTTTACTTTCCCACAAGCAGTGCACTTGAGTTTCTTTTTATACATCTTTGTCAACATCTGTTATGTTTTTTTTCTTTTTGATAATAGCCATACTAACAGACCTAAGGCAATATCTCATTGTTTTTTTTTTTCTTTTTAGTGTGTGTGTGTGTATTGTGTGTGTGTCAGAATATTATGGGGGTACAAATGTTTAGGTTATGTAAATTGCCTTTGCCCTTCCCAAATCAGAAGTACAAGTGTGTTCATTCCCCAGACAGTGCGCACCGCACCCTTTAGGTGTGAATGTACCATGGAGTTCTACTCAGCCACAAAAAACAATGGTGATCTAGCACCTCTTGTATGATCCTGGATGGAGCTGGAGCTCATCATTGTGATTTTGATTTGAATTTTCCTGTTTATTAGTGATGTTGAAAATCCTCCACAATAATTTATGTTTCAAAATTGTTCAAAGCCTATGTGAATTGCA
>RJWJ010036140.1:0-16245 GCA_004363605.1 Indri indri
TCTTCTTTTTCAATGCGTGTTAGTTATTCCTATATTTCTACTATTCCATATAATTTGATAACCATTTCGTTGAGTTCATTTAAAAAAACTCCTTCCAGAATTTTAATTGGAATTGTGTTGGATTTATAGATTAAATTCGGGAGGACTGACATTAATATAATGTTTACTCTTTCCATGTGTGATCAGTTCTTATTTTATGACATTTTAATAGAGGCATTCATCTTGTCACCAAGAAGAATGTGATGATTAATTTTATGCGTCAACTTGACCAAGCTAAGAAATGCCCAGATAGCTGGCAAAACATTATTAATATTTCCGGGTGTGTCTGTGAGGGCACTTTCAGAGGAGAGCAGCATTCTAGCTGGTGCACTGAGGAAAGGATGAGCCTGCCCCGTATGAGTGGGCAGCGTGCAATCCACTGGGCTGTGTAGAACACAACGGCAGAGGGAGGCCCTCAGATGTCTGTACTCCTGGTTCTTGGCTTTTGGGCTCTGACCAGGAACTACACCATCGGCCCCTGGGTCTCAAGCTTGGATTACACCACGGTCTCTCCTGCATCTCCAGCTCGCGGGTGGGAGATCGTGGGACTTTTTGGCCTCCATACCCATGTGAGCCAGTTCCTATAATAAATCTCGTTACCCATATACACAAACATATACAGGCATCTATGCGGGTGTGTACATGTATCCTATTGATTCAGTTTCTCTGGAGAACCCTGACGAATACAAAGACTTTTCCATTCTATGTTAGTACAATTCCCGTGGCCTTTACTGAGAATAGTATCTGATTTTCCGCTACCTTTTCTAGTTAGATGTTGTTTCGGTTGAAGTTTCTGATTTTTGTTAAATGATTGTGTATCCAGCCACATTACTGAGCTTTCTTGTGAGTTCTTACAGTTTTTGTTTTGTTTGTTCTGTTTCATTCTGGTGTTTCTAGAGACTAACTCTTCAGTTTGAATGAACAGCAAAGGATCCCCAGGCCTTCGAGAGAAGCTCGCGGTATGACGCCACATCAGACGGTGGCGACGCAGGCAGCAAAAGAGGACCATCTAAAGGCTGCCATTAGGAGTCTCAGAGAGGTTGGAGAAAAAAATTCTATACCAAAAAAATAAGAGCAGAAAGGTATAAGAATGAAACAGATAATTAAAAAGAATTATTAGAAATAAAAGTATATAATAACTAAAATTTTCAAAACAACTGAATAAAATGTTTAGAAATTAAAGTTCAACAAATTCCTCAAAAAGTCCAACAAAAAAACCACAAGGAGATGGGAAATAGGAGAGAGGTGGGAGGAACTAGAGGGAGCGATCCAGAAGTCCAAAAGAAAACTAACGGCAGTTCTGGAAAGACGAAAAAGAGAAAATGCCGGGAAAGTGAAAGTTACAAACAAAATCGTGCAATGACGTTCCTCGTATCTGAAGGGCCTGCGTTTCTGAACAGCGTCCAGCAGCAGGAATAGAACAAAGCCCCGTCGAAGGGCACATCAGCCTGGATATTCGGAAAACAGGGAACGGCAAGAAGATCCTAAAAGCTTCCAAAGTGAAAAGTGAAGATAAAAAGGCAGGTCACTGAGAAGGGAACCCACAGGACGTGGAAGTCCTTAGCGGGCATGCCCGAAGCCAGGCAGAGATCTGTGCCGCGAGGGAGAAGCCCAGGAAGAAGTGTGTCGAAGTGGGACTTGAAGGACCAGCGGAGAGGAGACCAGATCCCAGAGCAGAGCCGGGTAGAATGGCGACCGGTGGAGGCCAGGCCTTAGCTGTCGCTAAGATGGAAGTTACCTCTGGGGGTACAATCTGACTCAGGAGAACAGTGTTGGGTAAGACCTATGTGGACAACAGAGGCACCCCAGAAGTCCAGAACTCACTAAACTCACATCTTCTTTTAAGTGGGATTTCCCAGGACAAAAATCTACAGAAATACATTAGGAAAGAAGAAAAAAAGAATAGGAAAGAAGTTTTGTGGAACAATCCCAATAAACATAATTTATTCTCCTTCCCTTGGGAACACTGAGCCTCTGCTTTGGATTTTGACAACAGTAACCTGGACATGGATTTCATGAAACAGGAAAATCTGGGACCAGCGCTTTCCCTGGGTTAACTGGCCCAATTGCTGTGGATTTGCTTCTGTTTTCTAAATGCGATGGGTACGGAGCTGGCACTGTAATGGAAGGTCGAGAGTTCACTAGAGCCTTGGGATTGGGTTGTACTCACTCATTCTGACCCATTTCGGAGTCTTCTGTGGGGGAACCTAAATTGCCCACCAGGGATCCCTGGTGCCTGCATAAATGGGCCGTGGTGATCTGGGGAGCTGGGCCCTCGTGGTATCAGGGGCTGGACTGTCCCACAGGTGCTGGCTCCTCCGGGACAGCCTTGCCCCAGTGGACCACAGGCTAAACCACGACAGGTTCAGAGATCCAATGAACATGCAAGAACTCCCTCCCTTCCAGACGTGCTGGAAAGAGCAGCCCTAGCCCTGACTCCTCCTCAGTCTTCCTGGGGGGCAGGAGAATTCACTGGCCGGTGAGCCTGGGGCAGGCACTGGGGACAGCAGCCAGCCTTCTCCTCTCTCTGGATGATCCCGCCCTAGTGACGTGTCACCTCCTCCTGCCCTGCCGCTGTCCACATGAGCAGCGGACGTGACCGCGTGACCTGCAGGCTTATTCCGTAGGTCAGGCAGTCTTCCTCAAATGGGGACCCGGGGTTCTAGTTGCTTCCACTCCATGCTTCTGCCACCGTGGACAGCTCTGGAGGTGGGGAAGGTGGAGACCTCACTTCCTACCAACTGCCTTGGACGAGAAGCGACACGTGACCTCTGCTCACGTGCCCTTTGGCAAGGACTCGTCGTGGGGCCGACACTGACTGCAGGGAAGCCTGGGAAACGTGGGAAGGGTGCACAGACACTGGGGAGGAGCACAAGCCACCCCTGCCAGCCTCTGACTCTCCATGAGACAACTCTGCCAGCCTGACCTTGGGCTCTCCAGCCTGGCTCAGCTTCCTCCTGGCCCCCATGCCTGGCCTGTGCCCCATCCCAGGTGCCCCCTTGTCCCGCACACCCTCCCTGAGCCTGCCTTGCCAGCCCCGCACCGCCATTCTTTCTCTCCCTCCCCATGACCCTGCTGCAGGTCGGGCCACTTAAGGGCCTCCACCTTCCCCCAACCCTGGCACCTCACTGCCCTGGGGCCCCTGCCCTGAGCCCCCACAGAGCTCTCTCCGAACGAAAGCCTGGCCAGGCCACTCCCAGACCTTGGACTGTCTGGTGACTCTCCACCGCCAGGGCTGCACGGTTGAGTCCCAGCTCCATGGGGCCCTTCTGAGCCCCCTCTTGCCTCTCCTCCTGCACCTCGTCCCTGGCAGCCAGGGAGCCAATCCCACAGAGCTCCCTGCAATTGCCAACACACGCACCTGCTATTTCCCTGCGGCCTGCCTGGTGAGCATCTGAGGCTTCCGGGAGGGAGAACTCAGCATCACTCCCTCTGTGAGGGTGTCCATAACGAAGCTGACTGTACAATTGATCATCAAGATCAGGGTGCTTCTAGAAAGACAGAGGTCAGTAGGCATGAACGGGGATGGTCCCAGGCACACCATCTCCAAGACCACACAGGCAGGGCTGGTCCCTCCAGCCTTTACGCACAGGAATGTGTCCCCACCTCTACCTGACAATCACCTGGCTCACCGTGAGGCCCTGAGAGTGCCCCCTCTGCTGGTCAAAGTCGCAGGCAGCCTCCTCACCAGGGCCAAGGGATCCCTGGCCCGACCCTGCCGCCTCGCCACCTCTTCCCTCTCCGTGCCTCTGCTCTGCAGCCTGCGCCGTGGACATGCCAGGCTCACTCCTAGGTGGTCCCCTCCCCTGCCCTTCAATGGTTGGTGACTAAGCTACACGCCCTCTCAACAGGTCTCTCCTCCCCAGGCCTGACCCCTGCCACCGTCACACCCTCCCCGTGGGCCCTGCCTCCCACCTCTTCTAGATCCGACCCTTCCAGAAACCACCTTTAACTCTGTCTACCTACAGGTTTGTTGTCACCTCTCCCACTAGAATACAAGCTACACAGAGGGGAGGAGAGGCGCAGGACCTAGTTCCCATGACCTAGACTGGTTCTGGCGGGGCTTGGAGGACCCCCAGGACCACCCCCAGGCCCAGGGACCTCCGCGCCCCACTTCCTTCACCCCCTGGGCCCAGATCAGCCCAGCCTGTTTGTGAACAAATGGGAACAGATCTCAGGAGAGGCAGGGTTTAGTCAGGGATGGCCTGGTCCCCCTGTTCTGTGGCTGGGCTTCGGAGCACAGTCCCTGGGGTGGCCCCCAGGCCTCCGCTCTCTGGAAGGCCCAGCCGGGAGCACAGATGCCACAGCCATACGCACGCCTTGTCAGACGCAGATCCGCCTGGCTGCACCATAAAACCCTAACTAGGCACATAAAAGCTGCCTGCCAGCCTGCCAGGTGCCTCTGCAGGCTCCAGAGAGGCGCTGACCGGCCCCCGAGGCGGCGAGGGTCCGGGACACGGTGGCACCGCGGCTGCACTGGGACCCGGACGCCTGTCTCCTCGGCATAAAGAGGCGTCTCAGCAAGGCTGTGGGCGGCCAGCTGGAAGAACACCCTCTGGCTGCCCTCGCACTCCGGGAGGAAGAGGCCGGGCATCACGGGGGGTGATATAAGGAATGATGTGTAAACCTCCGGATGCACCGGTGAGGCGCCTCTTACAGGCAGACACTGTGCTTGGGAGCTGAAGGTCGTGCAAGGTCACGCAGCCAGAGCCAGGTTCTTCCTCCACGCCTTGCTGTCTGGTGGGGACAGTCACTCTCCCTGCCTGCCCCCTCCGTGAACCAGCCCCTAGAGGACACCCTTCAGGAGCGTGGAGGCCAGAACGCCCCCTTCCCGCACCCACCCCCAGTGGGAGTAGAGACCTCTTGTCTCCTGAATCCTGCTCCGGCTAGGGTGGTGGGCTCGAGGAGGGGCACGATGGCAAGACCGGCCCCCAAGCTTTGCTTCCTGCATCGCCCTGCTCAGGCCCTGGCACAGCGGGGACCCAGCCCTGTGCCTCTGCCGTGGATGCTTCCTGTGTTGCTCTGAGCTGTCCTGCAAAGCCGCATCTCTGCTGCAGCAGCTGGAAGACACCTCTGCCTCCTCCTTCTCCCCCGGGGTCCTGACTCAGTGGGCCTGCTGGCTGTGAATGTATGAAGGTCTACAAAGACCAGGGGTTTCCTTACCTCCTCCTTTACCCAGCGACGTGCTGTTTCTGGGAATACCATGCCTGTTCCCCTCTCTGCCTCTTCCCCTCTCTGCCTTCATACCTCTGAGCCCTTGGCCTGGAATGCCTCTCCTTCCCCCTTCCCTGTGCTGCTTCCTTCTCAGCTCAGTCACCACCTCCAAGAAGCCTTCTGCAAGCCCAGTTAGGGTCTCCCGCTGAGAGCCCTGCCATCATCCCTGCCTCCCACCTGCTTCTCTATCCTCAACCTGTGCCCGCCTTTGCTCTTGGTCCCTGGAAGCTGCCACACTCCCTGCAGCCTTGGGCACCTGGCTCTTTGTTTCCGAATGCCCAGAACTACTGCCCCTGTGCGCAGCTCATGCAAGGCCCTCAGGAAACATTCTCAGATGGATGTTGAAAAGGGAAAATGTCCAAATCCTACCAGGTGCTCTGGGAGTCCGGAACAGGACTTTAAAGGCCTGTGAGCCAGGCTGGGAGAGGCCAGGCCAGCGCCTCCCTGAGCTGTCCCAGGGAGCATTCCGGCACCTGGGTCAGCATCGTGTCCTCCACAGGCAAGACCAGAGCTCCTCTTCTCACCGAGGCCACTTGACCGAGGACTGCCCAGGATTGGGGAAGGGGCAGACCCTGTGAAGCCCTGGAAGGAGGAAGGCTGCTGGCTGCAGAGAAGACAACAGGGCCGCCTGGGGCAGAGACGTCCTCTGCCACTGTGTGGGGGCCGCCAGTCCACAGCACAGCCCACGGCAGGGCTCCAGGGAGCATTGCACACTGACTGCACCCAAAAAGGAAGGCCCCCCGCCCACTAGGAAGACTGTGCAGAAACTGATGGGTTCGAAGGAGGAACGTGGCGGAAGAGGCCAGTTTATCCCTAACTTTCAGGTCGGTTGTAAGCTGAACCCACCCTCTCAGGTGGTGGCTGAAAGAAATCACACCCAGACCAAACAGGCAGTGCAACAACGTATAGTAATAAAAACGAAGTAAACAACACAGGAAGAAACTCTAATTAAATGTGTAACCTGTGGAGGGAGATGTGACCAGGTTTAGAAATGCCAATGATAACAGAAGAATCAGGCTTGATTTCATAAAAATGTAAAACTTGATACATTAAAAAAAAGTAAGCTTAGTAATATCACTAGTTTTAGATAGTAGTTTAAAATATGTACAAAAGCTCTGTAAACGTTCATACTCTTTAATCAAATAATTTCATTTCTTGAAATCTTTCATTTAGGACTATTTAGCAAATTATTTGCCAAAGCCAAAATAACTTTAAATGTGGAAAAAGGTATTTATGACACAAAGGTGTCCCTTTTGGTATTACTCATAAAAGGAAAAAATTGGGAAATTAGTTAACCGAACCATGGTAAAAGTAGTCAATGAAATATACCGTCAATTGAAATACGTTTTTGAAAAGTTTTTGTGACAAAAAGAAATGCTCGTGTTCTCATGTTTAGTGACAAAAGGAAAATCCAAATCTGCGAATACAGAATGACCAAGTGCATGAAAGCAAAAGACAGTCCCAGGGAAAGGATGGAAGAGAGTCGAACCACCTGGAAAGGATGAGTTTGGGTGATCCAAAAATAGGTAATTCTTTTTATTTCTGCTTTTGATATTTTCCATATATTCTTCAATGAGTTTTAAGTATATTTGTAAGAAATAAGCACATTTTTTTCAGCCCTATGTGAGTTGGTTCTGACTTGGGTGTGGAGAAGCTGAGACGGCACAACAGGGTCTCTGGTCACACAGGCAGCCCACAAGCAGGGACAGACACCGAGAGCTGCGCCGTGCACCAAAATGGGCGAGAGCAAACAATAAGCCTGCAAAGCTGTGCACACCGAGCCGCACTCTGCTCTCTGTCTCGTGAGACTCACTAGGAGAGGGGACAGATGCTGGAGCGCTGGGCTGGATCACACAAATGCTCCCAAGGAAGACAATCTGGGAAAACTCCTAATAGAGCCCCACCTGCCTCCCAGGGGGCTGCAACTATCTCATGCAAAATGTTCATTTGATTAATTTGATTAATTAATTTGATTAATTTGCGAGGGCATCCCTAGGCATAGTGGCACTAGATGAATCCACCAGGAGTCTAGTTGGCTCTGTGGGGGATTTAGCTTTGACTCTGCCAGTCAGCTTGGCCCTGGCAGCAGGAGATGTGCAGAGGCCGGGGGGCTCATGTCCTGGGGTAACAGGCTGCAATTGCAACCTTAAGCAGACACCTTGAGTGCAGGGTGCAAAGTCTGCAGACGGAGTCCTTCCCAGGAAGCAGGGGGCGGGCAGCAGGCCCCCAGGCCCAGGCTCTCTCCAGCCCATTTTCCAAGCCTCTCCTAGTGTGGCCCCTCCCTGCTGAAAGGCCTCCCTGGGGCCCCCATGTCTGTGGAAGTGCCGCCTACAGCCTGGCCATCTGCTTTCCTTCTCAGCCCAGCCTTTCCTGTCTGTTTTACCTGGTGCTCCCATGGCCAGCCCATCAAGCCACTTACTCTCTCCTGAAAAATAGCAGATGCCAGGGAAGAGCCTCAGTGGGTATGAGCAGCACCTGGTGTCCAGAGGAGGAAGGGGTCTATGGACGGAGCTTGGGTAGACAGGGGTCATCACATGTGTACACGAGGTCCAGGATGGAGGCGGGAGCACGGGGTGGCCAGGGATGGGCGTGCTGCAGACCCGAGTGAGCCTTAGTGTGACGCGGGGGAGCCAGGGCCTGGGTTTCAGGGCAGCAGGGCATGGCTGCAACCTGCCCAGAGGACCTGCTTCTCCTGGGATGGCCCGAGAGGGAGGAGCGAAGGCTGATGCTGGCACGCATGGGTGGATGCCAGGGTGTAGGCTTGGTCTCTGGGGCCTTGACCCAGCAGGCAGAGGAGGAAGTCTCCAGGTTGGAAGTGGAGGTGTGGGAGGACATCCGTCCCTGTGCAGGGCCATGGTGAGAGAGGAAGAAACAAGCATGACAGCCCCAGTGGCACTTCCTGTAACGTTCCTTCACTCAGGACTGAGGGTTTCCTGGGATGTGGGTTGTTCAGGGCTAAAACCAGGAAGGTCCAGGGTGCATCAAAATGGTTGGTCCCCTAGCCCCGCAATGAGCCAAGAACAGTGCTTGCTTTCTCAGTAGTTATATCCTCTGCAGCCATCCACCAAGTTCATGGCTCTCTGCATTCTACAGAAGAGGAGCTTGTCAAGGCCTTGCACCTGCTCCAGGATGCAGCCAGCCCGAGGCAGGCAGCCCAGAGGGGAGCCAGGCACACAGCAGCAGGGAAGGAGGCAGAGCTGCAGTATGACAGGGACCTGGGGGTTCTCAGAGCAAGGGGCTCAGCCACCAGCCTGAACCCACAGCACTGCTTGCCGTGCCCTGACAGACGCCTGAGCCTGCATTGGGCTGGCTGGGTCCCCAGGAGGGAATCGGGGTCTCCACCAGCAGAGTCAGAGCACGAAGATCACAGCACAGCCTTAGCCAAGACGGGTTCCAACCGGACACAAGCCTGCCAATGCCTCCCGGAGTCTGACCTATTTGAAGCAGGATGTGGGACTTGGAGGAGGGCCATGGGGAAGGGGGAAGATGTCAGCAAGAAACCAAGTAGGTCCCAGGAGGCCGATGTTGTGAATCCCTCTGGACTGAGGAATACCAGTCAGGAGACACGTGCTGCAGCCTGGCGTGCGTGTACAAAGGTGGGAAGGGGCGGGGGAGCGGGGGCTGCTAAACTCCCATGTAGGAAACAATAAATGATGGGACATAATAAGTGAAAAAAATCTTTCATTTTTAATCATGCCACAGTAATAATCAAGACTAATTTCACAAAAGCCTGGGCTGTGCTCAAAGGATATAGAATGTACTGGACATGGATCATTTTGCATGCCCCAGACAGCACACCCTCCACCAAATAGCACACCCTCCACCACCAAAACCAGCCAGATAACCCCTCTCACAGGCCTCCCTCTGAGACTGATGGGGAGTCGGGCATCTGCCTTGTGCCAGGCCAATCGGCGCCCTGCACGGGCGTCCTCTCACTGGGCTGGGAGGGAGTCATGCCTTCCTCCATGGCCGTAACTATGGCAGAGAGAGCCCGGAGATGCTGGACTCACAGCCCTGCCACTCCCACCCCTCCGCTCTTCTGTCCTGGGACACAATGACACTGACACCTGAGGCAGGAAGAAAAATGTCTGTAGCAGGAGTTGGCCAAATCCTGCCCATCGTCTTTTTTTGTAAATAAAGTTTTATTGGCACACAGGCACACCCTTTCGTTTACACACTGTCTGTGGTTGCGTTCACAGGCAGAGTGGAGACTGCGTAGCCACAAAGCATGTAATATTCACGGCGTGGCCTGCCACAGAAAGTTTGGCTGCTTGCGGGTCTAGACGGCAATCAGGATGTTGACAGGTTATCTTATACATCATTCTCCTTTTTTACAGTAGCCAATTGTAACAATTACAATATTAAGTACATAAGCAATTAACATTAAAGCTGTTTTCATTTTGGTGGGGGGGGGATGGCGGGAAGGAGGGTGGTGGGAGGCAGGGTGACAGTGTCGAAGTCCCCACTTTTGAGTTTTCCTAAAGTCTGTCAGCACCCCTGCTCCTAGGCAGCTCTCCGAGCCCGTCGGTCCCTCACTCTCAGTTGTTCCCGCTTAACTTCGGTTTCTATCATCAAAGATGCCTGAGTAAGTCACGGAGGAGTAGCAAATCCTTCCAGAACCAGAGAAAACCACTGCCGTGCTCAGAGCTGAGCATTTCGGGCCTCTTAGGCTTTCTTCCCTCCTGCCTCAGCACCGGGGCTCAGGAGGGAGGCCAGAGAAAGCGGCGGGCAGAGGAGCCGCCAGCCGTCGAGAGGCATCACCCCCATGGGCGTCTGGGTCCCCTCCCACCCCCCTGCATTCCTGGAGCAAATCCTTCTAGCACCCTGGGCACAGACTCTCATTGGCCACTGTCCCCCCGGAGCCCAGTGTGGGATCAGGCACCGCCGGGACACCTCTACACAGGGCTGTCGGGGGTGGCCCCGCTCCTAGCGGGTAGGAAGGGCTGCGGGGGCAGGGGAGGTTCTCGGGGGCTTCTGAGCAAGACGAAACTTGACCCTGGGACTTGCGGGTGGGAAGAGGACATTTCAGGCTGGGAGAGGGCTGGGCGGGGCCTGTGTCCAGGAGGAAGAAGCACGTGGGCAGGAAACGAGATGCAACAGCAGGTGCCAAGGGCGAGGGCACTGGCAGTGCCTCACAAACAGGAGGGGCCGTCAGGAAGATCCCCCCGTGGTCCCAAGGAGGGGCCTGAAGGCAGTGGGACCGGGATGGGGACAAGCAGCAGGTGAAGCCAAAGGCCTGGGCCAGAGCGTGTCCGTGTGCAGGGCAGGTGCGGGCAGGCACTGAGGAGACCAGCTGCACAGGCCAGGCACAAGCTCTGGGGGCCCCGGTGTAGCCCCAGTGCCCTCCCGGGAGGGGAGCAGGCGTGGAGGGGAAAGCACAGGATCCCATGGGGAACGCCGGCCTGTGACCCAGGCTGGGTCCGGGTGGAGATGCAGGATTGGGAGGTGGGTGGAGACATCCCAAAAGAAAAGTCCAGAAATAAGCGGAGAGCCCGAGCCCAGAACCCAGCAGCAAACTGAGGCTGTCAGCCCAACAGCCCGCGAAGCAGGCTGCCAGCAGCCTCCTGCGGAGCTCTGAAGCTGGTGCGAGATGACTGGGTGCGGGCAACACCCTGAGAAAGACCTGAGCTCAGCCTCGGCGGGACTGCTCGCCCCTGGGGACTGCGGGATAATGAGTGCGTGTGCACGGAACGTTGCGGGATAATTCATTACACAGCAACAGATGACCAGTACCCTCCCTCTCCTCCCCGTCCCCTCTCATCTTCATCTCCCCTCCTCCTCCTCCTCCCCCTCCCCCTCCTCCTCCTCCTCTCTTGCTCATCTGCTTCTATCAGAGACGGGTCTCTGTGTGTCACAGGGAACTTGGCAGCAGCAGGTGTGGCCTCCTCACTCCGCCTTGGCAAACTGAGGAACGGGGCTTTCTCCACCGAATCTGCCTTGGAAAGCCCACAGAACAACCACCAGCCTAGTCGGGGGTTCTCCCTGGGACTGCTGTGGCCACGGGACAGGTGTTAGTCAGCACTGGCTAGGTCATGAACCAGCCCCTGCAGGCCATCGGGCAGGCCCACCGAGCCACAGGTGTGGCGTGGGGGCCGCGCTCCCCCACATTACGGAGAGTGCTGTTCCAGAAGGAAGACAGGAAGCCATGCCGCAGACAAAATAACAGATGTCCACTGCAGTGGCCTGGGCGTTCCCGGGAGGTACGTGCCCGGTCATCTGCCGAGGAAAGGGAGGCTGGGCAGGGCCAGGGCCGGAGGCAGGTGGAGAGGGCCCGAGGCCTGTGGAGAGAAGCGGGCAGGGTGCTGGCAGGGGCGGGAGCCAGGAGGCCAGGACCAGCAGGTGGCCGGGGAGGTCGGCACTGCTGGTGAGAGGCGGCCGCTGTGTAGGGTGTGGTGAGGGGAGGCTGGGGTGGAGGGGCTGGGCCACAGAGAGCACCCAAGGCAGAGAGGTCAGAGGGGAAGGGCTGGCCGGGCAGTGAGGAGGGCTGCTCTGTCCCAGAGCCAGCAGGCGGGGAGAGGAGTGACAGGTACACTCCAGCTGCCACTCAGATCTCAGGGCAGGCAGGGTCAGAAAAGAGAGGAGAGATCGAATGCCTTCCAGAGCATGGAGTGGGCACAGTGGCCAGGCCGACAGTGTGGCTGAGGGGGCCAGGCTCAGAGGGTCCCCGGACATGTCCCCTCCCTCAGTCACTGGGGGCCATGCTCGGCCTGGTCCTCATCCACACTGTGCCAGGTGAGGGGCCATGCCGGGGCTGCTGCAGACGCCAGCCCTTCCTTTCCCACACATCCCCCTGGTGGAAAACGCCCTGCGAAGCCCTGGACCAGCGGAAGTCGGGAAGCGTGGGCTCGCGGTCGGCTTGTTCGCTCCTCAGCTGACATCTGCCAGCCTCAGAATGAGTTTCCCATCGCTGCGTAACAAACTTCCGCAAATTCAGTGGCTCAAAACAACACACGTGTCATCTCGAAACTGCCAGGGGTCTGGAGTCTGGGTGTGGCACAGTTGGGTCCTCTGGTCCGGCGACCACAGGCTGCATCAGGGGTCGGCCAGGCTGTGGACCTTTCTGGTTGTAGGACCGAGGGCCCCGCTTTCCCGCAGGCTATCAGCCACGGCCACTCCTGGCTCCTAGGGGTCCCAGGGCTCCCTGCCACATGGCCTCCTCTCGGCCCTCTCTCAGGACATGGCAGCTGGAAGAGCCCTGTCTTCATGAAGGGCCCAGGCCTTCTTTTAAGGGCTTTCACCAGATTAGGTCAGGCCCACCCAGGACAATCTCCCATTAGATTCACCCAAAATCAACTGATTTGGGGCCTTTGCTACATATGCAAAATCCCATCACCTTTGCCATATATAACGTAAGCTAACGCCATGTATAACATAAGCTGATCCCAGGAGTAGCAGGCATTATATTCAAAGTCTCAGGTCCACTCAGGGTGGGACTGCCGAGAGCGTGAGTGCCGGGGCAGGGCTCTGGAGGCCGTGCTAGAACCCCGCCTGCCACAGTGACCTGTGTCTTGGCCCACGCTGGGTGCGCAGGCCACGACAGCGAGTGAGAGACCCGGCACTCCAGGCCCTGGTGCCAGCTGCAGAATCGGACTCTGAGATGATCATTCCACACAGAGGGACACGTTTTATGGGAAGGAATAACTGACTCTGCTCAACGCAGGGCCCGGGGCCTTCACGAGGAATGGCATCTTGGGGCCGGTCCCCGCAGGGTAAGTCCCCTTGACGCTGGGCATGTCACCATCCTGTGGTGACTCCCTTCGCGCCGCCTGCCATAGCTGTCATTTAGTTGTTTTTTTTTTTTTTCTTTAAACCCACTCACTCTGTTTTAGTCAAATGTATTTTAAACAGAACCTTTATATCTCAAGTGTAAATGGAAAATCAGCATTCCTTGCTATAAATAGAAGTCAACTAGAAAAATAAATAGAAGAAACATGGGCTCATGAATTTCTTATGAACCTGCAGCCTGCTCTTCTCCACTAACAGGAAAATTAGTAAGCATGAGAGACATGTTAAAGAAATACCAGAAGAAAAATGATATTTTTCTGAGCAAGGCTGAAAGAGAACTCAGAAGCAAGCAGTTGTCGTGCTGGAACACAGGGACACTGCGGATGCCCCGGGATTGCTGTCTCTCCTGCAGGTGCCCGGAACCGGACTCCGAGATGGAGAATTTTGTGTGGCGGGTTTATGGGGCGGGCGCCTGGAAGGGGTGAGGGAGGCCGGCTGGACAGAGGGAGGTTGAATGTGATGTGATTACAATGGCAGCTTGTGTCTGCTCCCACAGGTGGCTCTGGAGCTGGGATGGCCCCTCCGGGCTGTCCCGAATTGAGACCAGGGATCCCAGGCCTTTGGACCACCACATGGACCAGCCTTGGAATGCAAGCTCCTGCGGAACAGGAGATGGCTGTGGGGAGGGCAGCTCCTTTAGGCAGCTGAGAGCCATTCCTGGGGGGTCTCAGCTGGGAGCCCTCAGCAGGCAACACTCCTGAACGCTGGGGACTGAGGCCCAAGTCCTGAGGGGAGATGGGCAGCACCATAGGTTCTCTGCAGCCCACCCTCCCTGCAGCTCGGGCCCATCCGTCTCATGTAACAATCCCACCCTAGCTGGGAACAGCTGCCCCGGGATTCTGCCTGGTCTCTTGTCCTGGGAGAACTTACAAGAGGAAGTTTAGAGGGGCGAACACAACCCCTGCTGCTGCAGCCGGGCTCAGGACCATGGGTACCCATCATCTCCCTCCTTCACCGCCGTTCTAGATTCTTCTCCATCTTGCCAGCACCTCTGCTGCCCTGGGGGCTGACGCGCGGGTGGCCCAGACTCTCAGCCCCAGGGATCCTCATGCCCTTCTCACGCTGTGGCTCCTGCCTCCACCTGTTTGTCATCAGAACCAGGCAGGGCGGTACCAAGAGACTTCCCAGTGGAAGACCGGGTGCTAAACACAGCCTCCCCGCCTCAGTGTGTGGCAGCACAGGGGCGGTTACCTGTGCGGATAGGACTTCCCTCTTTCCCTGCTGGCCTCTAGACACAGGAGCTGGGAGTGATGGGCGGCACCTGTCCCTGAACGTGGAAAGGGAATCCTGCCATGTGTCCTGGTGGGAGCATTCCTTCTCCAGGCTCCAGGACCTCCAGATGCACAGGGCCTGGAGTTCAGGAGCACAGACTCCCTGGTGGGCCCTGAGCGTGAGGGTGAGCAATGCCACTCCTGCCTCTGCACCTTGGGCCCCAGACACATGGTTTCTACTGACTCGGGACACAGTACCACACAGTGGCCATTGGTTGGGGTGTGTGTTGTGTTGTGGAGGACAGCACCCTGCCCTCTCAGAGCATCCTCTCAAGATGGCAATTCTGCTGTGGTTTCCAATGCCCTGTCACTGGGATGTGACGGGACCAGTGGATCCCATCGGCCCATGTCCACTGCGGGGCCTCCTGTGCTGTAAGGCGAGTGCCCAGTCCGATGCTCTGTCACACAGGATCCTGAAACGGAGTATTGTATCAACTCTGGCTGAGGCTCTGAAGGCACAAACGGCAGGCCATACCCAGCTGTGTGTAGCCTCCAGTCAAGGTGAGCCTCTGCTCTTTCCCCGTGGAAAGACTCCAGTTAAATCATCCATCCACCAAATGGCCCCATCCTGTGCTCAGCCAGGGATGGCGGCATCCGAGGGGCTCAGCGTTGGTCTCCCTTGCTGGGAGGCTGGACCGTGAGAAGCAGCAGAGCTGGGTTTGCCCCAGTTGGTTGGCACTCACACCGTAAGGCTATGCACGGCTTCCATTCCCGCCCAACTGCTCCCTGCATGCTCCCAATCTGGCTGACGATAGAGGCTGCCGATGGCAACTGACTGAGCGGCTCTGCCTCCTAGGTTGCTTAGGGCCTCTTCCATGGGGGGTGCTCTCTGGTGGACGATGGCATGCGACACACAGATCTTCTCACTTTCTGCCCACTCCTGCACGTCCATCTACATGCCTTTGCCTTGGCCTCTTTATCCCTGACATTTCAGTCCTTTGTGTGCCAGGCTCCCATCAACTAACAAAGCCATTTGCCACTGCCTGCAAATCTATCTCGATTCTTACCTCAGGTCACTTTTCTTTCTCCTCAAGGTAGATGCGCAGGTATACCCCCCACAAAGCTCACCCAAGCGAGGGTGTGGGGCAGCAGTTCATATTCGGTTTGCAACCCCATACCAAGTCTACCCTGCCATGCACCAAGCTATCCATTGTCCTTCTCCATACACTGACCTTAAGGGAACCTCATGCGGCCACAGGTGCACAGTGGTAGATGGCATGGAGGTCTGAGCCACCTGCTCGTGCAGCTTCATTGCAGCCCCGGCACTGCTCATGCCCATCCCAGATGGACCACTTCTATCCTTCATGAATTCTGCTAGGCCTGCCCAAACTTATGACGTGGGGGGTCTACAAGAATGCAGCTCACAAGGGGCAGTTCTGGTTGTGTGATCACCTGACATCCCACAGTTGGGCCCTCTATCTCTAACGATGCCCAGTACCAGGAGCTGCTTTGCAAAGCACGTATTATATGATTTTCTGCTGCAGATGGCTTGGACTTGTTCCTACTGGGTCTTGCCATAAATTTCACATGGTGTCTTCCTTCCACAGACAGCAGTGATACCACAGGGGCTTGGTACCCAGCCCAAGCAGCAGGGATACTTGCTCACAGACTGGATGCACTACAGAGTCCTTCCCTGCTTTGGGTCCCACTCACAGCAGCCTTCTGTGTGCCTCTGGGTCAGAGTAGCGTTCCCAAGGGCAGAATGTGTAGTCTCCAAAATGCAAAAAGGTCTACCAGGAGTGTGTTTTCTTCTTAGAGATGGCAAGGGAAAGACATAATGTGTCCTCTTCTTGGAGGGGATGTTCCAACATTCTCACATCACTCATCACCTAATAGTTTCACTGATGTGGCAGAACCGAAATCTGCACAGGGTTCGTCTCCCAGCCTCTGGAGCACATGCATCTAACCAAGCTCCAAAGTACTTACCAACTTCTTC